>VWYE01029191.1:104708-130541 GCA_013398995.1 Alaudala cheleensis
GTTTGAAACTTTTCCTATCTTTGCAAAGCAAGGTACCTAAGTCTTTTACATCTTGAACTATCAGCATTTGTTCTTGTCCTTGTTCCCTCTAACAAATACAAATGTATTTTCTTAGTTCTCAAGTTCTTAGCCTCCCATGAGAATCTGTAGAATTTCCCAGCTTCTCTCAGCCTTAAACCTCTTTCATACATTTTGGGTTCTCTCCTGCTTTTAGGATTCCTACGCCTTCACACGGCAGAAATATTCCAAAAACCTCTCCGTGGTTACCACAGCAACAGAGCGAGCTGCGCTGCCCGAGCCAGCCCCGGGGGCTGCCGGCAGGATCCGCACCTCCATGGGCCTCGTTACTTGGGTATTTTTCACCCCATCCCCCTAATCCAGAGGGGCTCTGAGTGTTCCAAGCTTGTGCACATCCTCCTGATGATCCAGCCCTGGCACCGCCTGCAGTTCACACCCAGCTCCGAGCTCTGAGTGATGCTGGAGCAGCCAGGGCTGCACCCACCCACCCCTCAGGTTTCTGGGTCTTTCCTCCTTCAAAGTCCAAAGCTTTTTCCAAGAGTTAAAATCAAAGGCACTGGTATTTTTTGACTCTGTGCCAAGACCCTCAGACCTCCTGTGAGGGTCTCAGAGCACCCCAGGGCATTCAAAGGGGTTCCAACACCCACCTTCCAGCTGCTGCTCCACCCTTTGGGTTATCTGAAAGCCTCGTCCCTTTGAGATGAGGTAGACACATGGCAGCATCTTCAGACACATCTCTGATCAGATCAGCACCTTTAATTAATGAATTAACACATCAGCAGAACCAATATCAAAGCAGGTGACAGAGGCTCTGCAGCAAACCCAGTGCTCTGCTCAAGAACAGGGCATCCCTTACTCTGCACCACGGCTACAACCCCTAATGGCTCTGGCAGCACTAAAAGCAGGAGCTCCTCCACTTATCAGAAGGAAAGAAATGTGAGTTGGGACCTCAGGGCGAGCTCCTGGAGCTGCAGGGCACAAACTGGACACAGCCCACTGCAAATAAATCAGAGCAATGGCCCAGCCTCAGAGTGCCACCAGGTGCCTTTCACATTCAGACTTGCTCTGGCAAATTGCCCTTCCAGNAAGCGTTTTCCAAGAGCTGAAATCAAAGGCTCTGGTATTTTTTGACTCCGTGCCAAGACCCTCAGACCTCCTGTGAGGGTCTCAGAGCACCCCAGGGCATTCAAAGGGGTTCCAACACCCACCTTCCAGCTGCTGCTCCACCCTTTGGGTTATCTCGGCTCTTTGAGATGGGGTAGACACGTGGCAGCATCTTCAGACACATCTCTAATCAGATCAGCACCTTTAATTAATGAATTAACGCATCAGCAGAACCAATATCATGTAAAGCAGGTGACAGAGGCTCTGCTCAAGCCCAGTGCTCTGCTCAAGATTGGGGCATCCCTTACCCTGCACCACGGCTACAACCCCAAATGGCTCTGGCAGCACTAAAAGCAGGAGCTCCTCCACTTATCAGAAGGAAAGAAATGTGAGTTGGGACCTCAGGGCGAGCTCCTGGAGCTGCAGGGCACAAACTGGACACAGCCCACTGCAAATAAATCAGAGCAATGGCCCAGCCTCAGAGTGCCACCAGGTGCCTTTCACATTCAGACTTGCTCTGGCAAATTGCCCTTCCAGTGCTTCCCACCCCAATATATTCCCAAGAGTCCTGCTGCTGCTTCACTGGGAGCTGGCTCCCCTCATAAATCAGACTGTCAGATTCCAGCAGATTATTTTGTCTAAGCTAGATCAGCACAGCTGGGCTCTGAGGCAATTGCAGAGGTTTGGAGAGGGCCGTTCTGTAATTGTGTTCTACACGGCTTTAGCTGCCCTTTTACAGATCTATTTGTTTGTGGTTTAAGATGTTAAGAATAAGAATTATCTCTGTAAACAAGCCTGAAAGCCCAGTATTTGGGCAGCATGTTAACAGGCTTCAAGGCTTTACTCTGAGCATGTTCTACTTGTTTATCAGACTCTCACAAAGCTTCATTATCTAAATGGATCTAGTTAAGAATGCTGCTTACATTTGCATAGCTGGGTCAAGTGGTTGCAAAGTCAAAGCCCCACAGAGTTCACTTCCAGCAGTAGAGGTACAATTTCAGCTTCCTATAAGATAAGGATATTTTCTGTGCAGTGAATTCAGGATTGTAAAAACAAGCTTGGCCTCTGCTCTGTCCAAGCAATGCACTGGAGACATTCAGGGTTCAAGCACAGGACAGTTTGCTGATGGAGCAAAAGAGACAGAGGCCAGAGATCTTGCAAACACCAGAAGAAAAGATATGGCCTGGGTGCCATCCAATCAGAAAAATAAAATCAGAATTATCTGGAATATATGAATCACCAAGTGTTTGATCTGCAGTTCTCCTTTAAGCTGTGAGCAAGACCAAACCTCTGCACCAGACATTCAGTGAAGAGTTCATGAGGAAGTTCCCTAAATGGTAAAAAGCATATTTTTTTTGTTCTGTAATTGTGTTCTGAGAGGAATCCAGCCCTTGAGCTCCTGCCAGAATGCACTTCCACCCACACACAGGTCCTGTTCCTAAGCAACATGCAGTGAAACCATCCAGAGGAAGAAAAGAGTTAAAAATCACCGTGCAGCCTCACCTGCTGTGCCCTGAGGAGCAGCATCTCCTCAAAGAGACACTGACTTATTCCAGCAGAGCCCAGGCTAAGGATGGGAAGCTGCAGCTCAAGGCTGACTCAAGGAGACCACAACACCACCAGGCTCTCCACTGTGAGTCTCCAGAAATAAAGACTCCACTCTATTTCCATCACCAAGACCAATATTTAGGCCCTCACTCTGCCCTCCAGCCTCAGCCCTGTGAAGGTGCACCTGGAAGATTTTCCTGCAGTTTAATCACTTGTGATAACCTTCATGATTCATCTGTGAGCAATCCTCACATTGGGAAGTTCCCACTGTGCAGTGCTGAGTTATTGTTTGTGGAAATAAAATCCAAATAAATGCAGCGCTGTGACGTGAGACACAATTCCATTGGCTCTCCCTCAAGGTGTTCCAGATCACCCACGTCACAAAAACCTCTGTGTTATTCAGAGAAACTATAGGAAAAGTACCCAGCACTGGGTTCCCATCATTTTTTTTGTTTGACTGTGTATTTATTTTAACTGTCAAATTACCAAACTTGTCAAAACATGTCGCCTCCTTTCCATCACCATCTGCCAAGATAAATCCTCACATTCTCACTTGAATGTCATGGCTGCTTCAGCATTTTGCACTGAATATTTCTCAAGTGTGGAGCAATCTTTGAAGTAATGCATTGCCTTTGCTAATAAAGTAACAAGAAATTAAGTATCTCTCGTTATCATTCATTTCCACATCAGCTGTTCTGTGATATTATGGCAGGAAATGGTCTCTTTGTCTATAATTAAATGCCATAAATGTGTCTGTACCTGTCATAAATATAAAGGACAAGATTTAAGGAGTGTAAGGGAGCAAAGTGCCAGCTAATTAAACAGTTTAAATCCTACTTTCAAAATTTAGCAGAACATGGAAGCCTCTGTCTCGTTTCTTCTAATGAGTATTTTAAAAATGTGATTTAAGTGAGAATTGTTTGTCTTTTTTCCATTGGCTATAAATGCCAAGTGGGTGTCCAACCACACTCTTCAACACTAAAAAACCAATCTGTCCCCTGTTAAAAGGTTTGCCACAGCTCCTGGAGGACAACCAACAAGAATTTCATAGTGAAAAGAACCCAAATAAATACAGTTTATCACCAAAATAGTTGATGGTGTGGAAAAATTATCTAAATGCCAAAATATAATTTAAAAACACCCAAACTTCCTCAGGTTTGGAGACAGGCAGGAGCTGTGTGAAAAGACACAACTTGCTGGAAGGTTTGGGGGTTTTTAGTCAGCCAAACACAAAGTAATTGGAAAAAAATTAAAACTTGGTCAACGAGCTTTTTACTGTTAGCTTGATCTGCTCTGGAATTCACAACTGGAATTCACAATTCAGGTGTCATTTATTCCAGGTTTGGAATCCCCAAATTGCCAACAGGGCAGGCCATGCCTGACTTGGAAATGCAGGAGATAAGGAGCTCTCACAGCCTGGCATCACATCTCCATGAGATGGCAATAAACCTGTTCAGGTGCTTGAGAAATAAAAAATACAAACTGTTGAAGTTCCCATCATTCTTTTTTGGTGCCTTATTCTTTACCAAAACAGAAATCACCCCCATGCAGCATGGCCTTTAGATTATTTATATATAGTTATAGAAATATTATTATGATAAAGTAGATAATTTTTTTCTTTTTTTAATCAATGAACCTGCTTTTATTTGACTCTTCATTGCAAAGGCAAACACTGCTTTAGAATAAAATACAGTAACAATGGAATTCCCTCTGAATTCAGTTTTTTTGACTCTCAAATAATGCTAAAAGTCTTGGAAAGTCCCTTGAGTGCAATCCCGCATTCCCAACCCCACTCAGAGACCCTGCCTGCTGTTTCTCATTCACTACACCTTTATACAGAACATTTTGCTTTTAAGACAGCTCTTAAACTTGTAAACCAGGCTTGACCAAAATCCATAAAAGTTCTCAAAGTAAGGAAGCTAATGGATTGAGGTGTCAAAAAAAAAATACCTAATTACTTTAAAAGATAGCAGGAGCAAAGCAAAAGTCAATAGATAAAGTGGGTCTGAGTCACTAAAAAGCTCAACAAAAAAAAGACATGAAATAAACCCAAAGAAGTTAAATCATTTTTATATCAAATCCATAGCACACAGAATGCTTTTAACCAGCAGGACTGCAACATCTTTGTGACAGCTGGAAGCTGAATAATAAGTTCATGCAACATTTTATCATATCTGCTTTACACTTGTTTTCAAGTTTAGTTCCATTCCATGTTCAGAATAAAACCTCCCCTCTCAATTCCTCAAAACCATAAAAGAGGAATTTTGGAAAAAAAAAAGTATCATTTAAAAATTAGGATTTTTCACTTTTTTTTTCTTAATTTACCATTTTGTATGCCATATTTTTAATAACAAGAAGAAAACATCCATTTCCAACAGCCCATGTGTATATTCACTCAGTAACTCCAAATTTAAAGAATCAGAAAAAGAAGACAAGTTCAGCACAACACCATAACGAGACATAACAACTTTGCAAAATGTTCTAATTCGGTCTTAAAATACTATCCAGAGATTTAAAATTCTAAAAATTGTCATCTCATATGTCTGAATCACATGAAAAAACTAAATAAGCACAAGACTGATCCTCCCTTTGCAGACTGTGGCTACACACCCTCCCACTAGTCACTGATCAAATGCTTTATTTCACATATCCAAGGGATTTCATGCAAAATCACCCACTCCAACTCTTTAAATGTCACTTTCTGGACACGGACCGGCAGCTCAAAGAATCTTCAGGGTACCCACACACCAAATCCTTGACCCTGCAAGGCAAACTTGGAGGTAAAACCTGAAATCACGTCTCATCACTGAATTTTCCGCAGCCCTGAGCAGCCCAATCGCTCTGTAAATGGAGAATTAATGACTCCTTTCACCCAGAAATATTAGATATCTGAAAAATGTTCAATCACAGCTCGGGGTGATTTAGAAATTTACTCTGGCAATCCTCTCAGAGCCTTATTAAATAATTAATTAACTGCTATTATGACACAGAGGCTCTCCACAATGAGAGCACAATGACCCAGCACTGCAGGGTGATTTTCAGCCCAATGAGCCTGTGACAGGTGAGGTACCGGTGATTATCTCGCCTTCCCTCACTTTTAAAATCCATCACAAAGCGAGACAAAGGACTGGGAAACGCTCAGTGATTTGGGGAATGAGGCAAAAGCCTGGATGAGATGGTTGTTGTTTTTTCTCTTTGTGATTCAACCACACTGAAACTCCAAACAGCGCCACGTAATTCCAAAATTGCTTCCTTAAAGCCTCCAAGGGGAGAGTTTCTGGCTGGTTTTACAATCCACATGGAGGGAATGGGTTCAGGTGACACAAAAGTAGAAAGCTTTGGGGAGGAACTAAAGGCAAAAGCCACCCAGTCGTGGTTCAGATCTGCTTTTCACTCTGCCTCCCGTAATTAAAAAGAATGAAAGTTGGGTTTTATCGTGGTCTTTTGGAAGACCTGTTAATAAGCTTAATATTACATTAATGCATGATTTGCTGAATGGACACGGCAGCTCATTTATTTAAACACAAAGTTCCCATTCAGGAACAGTTGAGAACCTTGTTTAGCTGGGAATATCACTCAAAAACAACAATAAACCCACTCTACTCTTCATTTTCTTCTAGAATTTATTTGAATGTTTCCAAGTGAATTACTTTTACAATATTTGAAGAGTGAAAATCTGGTTTCCAAAGTTATTCAATTAAAACACAAAGTGGCTCATATCACTTTTTATATACTACTGAATAAGGAATTACATCAAAGAGAATGCCTCGCAATTACTGTGATAGTCAGGAATAAACAAGTATGAAAACAATTATTTCCCTCCAGAGTGGATAACACTTCCAGTTTAACAGTCATGAGCAAAGTAATTTGTGAAGTTTATTAAGATTATGGTTTTACAGGCTTTAATTTATTGAGACAAAGCCTCATTTATGCAGAAACATTAGGACATACTACTGACTCATTTGATATCAAATATTCTTCCTGGAATAAAATTTTCACATAATTACTTCAAATAAATGAGGTGTTTACAGTCAATGAGCTGATTCCCTTTAATCTGTTTCTGAAATAATACGCACTTATGGAAAAACAGCATAAGTTTCTTCAAACTAATAATTAACTTTATAGTGAAGCAGATGAAGTGCCTTGCTAAAGAAATCCTTTCATTTGACTAAATGTATCCTTGGAAAATGTAAATAATTCCTGTTCTGCGTGCACTGCCCAGGTCTCAGACTGCCAGCCCATTTCTCAGATTCTTGCACAGAGAACAGGTTTTATCAGACCAAATTGCCAAACTGGGTTTTTTAAATACATTTCCAGTGTCTTGGACCAGACCTGCTGTGAATAACAGTGTTCAAATCCAAATTTAAGTGACAGCTGCACCTCAGAATCCATTGAATGCTTGTTGAAAGCTGCAGCATCAACGTGTCTGCTCCCTCTTATTCCAACTGGGGAAATCTCACTCCAACCTTGCAGGGCAGGTGCAGGAACAAAGCTCCCTGCACACCCTGCCTGAAACATAAACTTTAAGGAATTTAGAGATTTTAGAGGAGCTGAGATTTTAGGTAGAACACAAGCTTGACTAGAGTTAAAATAAATGGATAGGCCTTGATGGAGTTAAGAGTTAGTAGTTAACTAATAACTGATTGCTTGTCAATTATTAGCTGGGTTTATAATGAAGAATATAGAAAATGAAAAATAGCTTTAGGAACTTAAGACAATTGTGGGCCTCCGAAACTTATTGAAAACAGGAAATGGGAGTCTTACCAAGGGTTCATTTGTCATGGTTGCATTGAAAAGGTAGAAAGGTCAGAAGGAGGAAGACTTCATTTACTTCTTCATTTTAGGACCCTTCCCCACGAAAAAGACCACAGACCCATTTCAAGGAACACACGACTCATGCTTAATAGCTTTTAAACTAATTAACAAACGAAGCAGGGAATGGGATGTGCCAAAGCTATGAATATGTATTTGTATTTTGAGTATTCAATACCTGTATAGATAAAAGGGTTCTGGAATCACCTGTAAATCGCGGTGTGTTTTTGGGAACTATCCCCGCTCACTGCCCAGCATCGCAATAAACACACACTTTCTAACTTTAAACTGTTAGAGAGTTTTTGTCCGTCATAGCTGGATATCGATATTAGATCAATATCCATATTTTAATAAATCATGCCCATCCCTGCCCAGGGATCCATGTGTCAGTGCAGATGAAGCTGCAGAACCCCTGGGATTCTCTGCGTGGTTCCTGACTCAGGCTGGGTTATCTCATCTATACACTGAATAACTCACAGCATCAAAACACAACTCCCTGAACCCTGGGAACACAGCCCAGCAANCCTGCGTGGTTCCTGACTCGGGCTGGGTTATCTCATCTGAATAACTCACAGCATCAAAACACAACTCCCTGAACCCTGGGAACACAGCCCAGCAAAAAGGTGAATCACTGCCCCAGTGCTTTCATGAGGTGTTTTACCCTCACAGGGGCATTTTAAATATGTTGCTCAAAGGAGGTTTCAGTCACCTCCAGTAAAAAAAAAAATTAAAAATTCTTTATATTCCTGTGTTTGAGTTTGAAGGGAAGGGAAACAGAAGTGTCTCAAACTCTCTGGGAGCACAGTAAATTCAGTGCTGGGAGATTAATGAAATAATTGCAATTAAAAGACTCTCTGGCTGCTGTTCTACTACTACTGACTCTCATTGCAGCTTTTTAAGGGAATATTGACTTGCACTTCTCGAGCTAACAAATACTGTAATTGTATGTTAATCTCTTTGGAAGTCAGTATTCAAAAACTTAATCTAAGCTTTGTTTTCCTCACAGGACAAATCTCTTCTTGGGGTAAAAACCAGTTAGAAGAACATTCTGTAAAAGTTGATTGGAGAAATCCTAGAACTTATTCCAAAGACATAAAACTACGTTTTTTCCTTAATAAGTAAGGATATAAACTAGTAAAATCTTCAGATCATGGGGATGACTTTGTGTTTTTCCTCTTATTTCTTATTAGGAAATCCATATAACTTTCTTCCCACTCCCAGATATTACTGGATTCAATAAACTGAACCAATTAAATACTTAATTAAGAAGAAATGCAAGTACCAATATCATAGATAATCAAAATTTGTATATTCAGATCCAATCTTCAGCAACTTATAATGACTTCTAAGATCTGTTTTTAAATGTAAAAATGGTAACATTTCAAATTTTTATGCAATTTAAGGGAAATTTGCAGTACAGGCAGCAGATATCACATAACTAATTGCAATATTTAAAAGACATGACTTCTTTTTTAATCTAAAAATGTAACCTTGATCTCTTTCTCCTGTGTGAGACTTGATTCTCTTGAGTAGATGATCAGTTATTACTTATTGAGCCCAAATAATGATCATGTAAAGATAATGAGGGATTGTTAAGGCATTTTTGTTGGTATATTGGCTAATTAAAAAAATAAAAATAAATCTCAGCCAGGGTGAACAAAGCTGTGCTGGTCCAGCAGGTGGTAAAGATCAAAACTGAAATAAATCAAAGAGGATGTGCAAATAGTTGCAGGCACTATTACAGCAACTGGCTGATGATGTGATAGCTGAGGGTTTAACCATCAGGTTCATTAGGAGTTACTATTCCTCGGTGGAGGCAGCTTTGAAGTGAGAACTCCCTTGATGTACAGCCTTGGAAACAGGAGTTCTCAGCTGAAAGAAAACACCTCCTCCCCTATGACAATCCTGTGCTTTTGGTTCTGTTTCTTCCTTTAAAAGATGCAGTTCCAAAAATAAGAAAAAAAAAAGAAACTGTGATGGTTTGTCATTAGTGTGCTGCTCCTAACGAGGTGGCAAAAATTCTTCATTTCTTCCCCTGTTCCCCATCATGAACAGAAGGCTCTTCACAGGCCCCTGTTTCTGGTAGGGGACATCCTTTATTACAAAAAATAGAGCTTTTTTTTCCCCACCAATCCTGCTGAGCCCTTTGTATTCCCTGCATTCCTTTTCCACAAGCTGCACACTTAAAATTCCCTCCCAATTAAACCTCTGCCATGGACCTGATGGGACTGCACCTCTTGGAGAGCAAGCAATTATACCTGGGGATTCCCAAATTCTGTTCCTGGGGAGGAAACGTTTCATTTTCCACCAGGCAAGATGAAGGAACTGGATCCTGGGCTCCAGTCCCTCCTGCAGGGAGGCAGCAGAAATTGGGATTCTGCTCTGAACCATCCCCTGGAGAAGCTCCTCTGCACAAAGCAATGGTAGAGAGCACTTTGATGAAGCAGCTGATGCAGTAATTATTTATTCACAGAGGTGTGGAAATAAATTCCACTGTCTGAAGTGTGGAAGAGGGGGAATTTTCAGTGCTCACCATGATCCTTGTCTTTGGGGATGAACCCACAGCCCCAGTGGCACCTCAGGGGCCAGAGGGGACATCCCAGAGCATTGCCAGCCTCTCCTGTGGCTCAGCACAGAAATGTTCAGCCCTGGAGGAAGGGAGATGCTGCTCTGTGCCTTGTCACCAGGACAGGCAGGAGGGCAGGAGGCAGCAGAGCTCCTTTTCCAGGAGCCAGCTCAAGTGCCTGGCTGGGATTTGGCTGCTCAGGGGCACGAAACAACTGATTCCTCACCAAATGTTAAAGCACAGGAGTACCAGGGTTGCTTTGTTCTTACCAGGGTAATAGAATTACCCAGGAAACTCAGAGCTCTTTCTGAAATTACATTTCAGCCCTGTGTAATCTTAAGATTAATTAACTTCTGTGTTCCTTCATTCTCCCTCTGTGGATAATACTGGTTTATTGACATGGAAATTTGGGGGTGTGGGGGGAGGAATCCTCACAAGTTCAATATCTCCTGCAAAGCAAAGGAGAGGTCATACAGTGATTCAAAGCAAGGCAGTCACACACTGATATATTTTCCATACACGTCCCCAGGCCTCTGCTTCAATGAGTGCTGCACAAGAAAAGCAAACCCAAATGAATGTCAAGCAGATATTGCCTTTTCCTTCACCTCATCTTCATAAACACAGCGAGATCATTTCTAATGAAAACTGCCCTTTCTCAATTGAAAAATTAATCTGCAAGCAAAATTAAGACTTCTTTTCCCACATCCCTCCCACCCAGACAGTGTTAAATACAATTTGTTCAAATACAAATGGCTTGGTTTGAGCTCAAAACATTTTTCCTTTCTCAGTATTTACATTTACATCATTTCCACTCAGATGTTTGATGTGTTGCTACAGTTAATTTCCACATGTAGAACTTTTCTGAATTGTTCATTCCTCAATGCTACAGCTTCCACTGCTCAACAGAGATTTATTTTTTCTTTACAGTTATCAGAGTGTTTCTACCTTTTTGTTTTTCACCAGCCAATTTCTATCAGCTGCGAGGAAGAAATCAAGAAAAATAATGAATGTACCCTAAAAATATCACCAACACCAGTGGAAAGTATAAATCATGTTCTTGTTTGAGTTCTCTGGTCACCTTATTTTGTGATGATGTGGAATTAAGTGCCAGACCTTAATTCTGTACACTGAGGTTTTATTTAAGCACAAAATTCATATGGCTAAGATATTTAACTACTTGTAATGTTTAAACAACTTTTATCTGATCAAGCCAGTGGCCTTTTTGTTTCCTGTTTCCTATATTAGTTTTATTAACTGAGGATATTTCTACCAGCAACCACAAAGGGTTTGCCGAAAATATTTAAAAAAATAAAATGAAAAAAAGCAAAAAACGACCAAAAAAACCCTCTAACAAACCCAAAAAATGACCAAAAAAGCCCCATAAAAATAGTTATCATGTGGAGAATACACAGAATGGATTTAAATATCTTCAAGCATTTCTGCACTTCACATTTTGAACAGGAATAGAAAACAAACTCCATCCATACTCCATCCTGGTCCACATTTACACACCAAGGTGTTGCAAATCTGCAGCCAGTGAAGTGCTGTGACCTCCAGTGGCAAATGTCCAACCCCCAAACTCCATCAGCCACCAGTGCCACAGCAGAATTTCCCAGCAAACAGTGCTCAGACACAAACTGTGATCCATGTTCCAGGCAGTCTCCTTGAAAGGAGAGGCCTGGGTGTTCCTGCAGAGTTAAAAATACAGAGTACACTGCCTAAACACACTAAACCTGGAGGAGAGGAGTTATTTGACTACAGGGGACAA
Source organism: Alaudala cheleensis (assembly GCA_013398995.1). NCBI lineage: Eukaryota > Metazoa > Chordata > Aves > Passeriformes > Alaudidae > Alaudala > Alaudala cheleensis. The sequence continues at coordinate 116,525 of VWYE01029191.1, forward strand.
AGTCATCACGAAATCCTTTCTTCTGGGCATAAAAAAAAACCTCATTCATTAAAAAAAATTAGAACAAAACACCATCAAAAAATGTGCTTGTACACAAAATTGTCTCAGACAATTGTCTGTTGGCAAAGATGCTCGAAGTGTTGGCACCTTGGTGAGCTCCAGTCCTCACTGTGCCTTTCAGCCACAGCCTCCCTGATTTAAATGCAAGTGCTGCTGACCTTCAGGACTGTGTAAAATAATATAAACCATATCCTTTATCTTCTCTGCAAGCCAGGATATGTTCAGAGTTAGAGGTTGTTTTGTTTTTTTTTTCACTGCTTAATCAGTGAAGTAACTCTCCAAATTTTCTTTGGCAGCTCTGCAGCTGGGGAAAGGGGATGTGGGAATTCACCCTTTGAGAGCTCCAGAGGATTAAAAGTAGGGGAGCACCGAAGAACAACCAAATGTGTCACGGAATATGAACACCCTCCATGAATCCAGGGCTCTGGCTAGAGCCTAGATGTGCTCCTGCCTTATCCCCAGCAGACAATTCCCAGCTGATCCTGCCTGTCACCCTGTGCACTTGCACTGGCAGCCATCCCCTGGGTGCACAGATAACCACACATGGCAGCACTCCAGCTTCACATGCAGGATTTTGAGATGCAACACATAAATAAAGCTCCCAGTACCCTAAAGCAGAGCTGTGAACACTTGTTAGTGCTGCTTTATGTATTTAGCTTGAAAGGCAGTGCCATTCTAAATAAGGATGGACAACGTGATCATGCACTGAAGCAACAAGTCTCTGCACAGGATTTAACTCTATTTAATCACAGTGACACCAACCTCAACTTTCTCATCCTCCATCAGTAAAAAAGATTATGATTCATATATATATAAAGTTTTCAGATAAACTACTTGCAGTTTTCCTTTTTAAGAACATTTCTTATCAAAAATGATCACTCAGTGAGTCCAAAACTATTAGGAAAAAAAATAAAAATCAAGAGTACACTATCTAAATATAAAAACCTAGATGAGCTATTTAACAGCAAAACAAAAAGCAATGGTGAAATGTTTTCTTCAGGGAATACCAAACCCTTATATTTAAATAAAAGAACCAAAACATTGTCGTTTTTACATTAAATTCAATTAGGCTTCTACATAGGGCTCTGAAGGTAAGAAGATTTCCATCTGCTCTTATTGTTGTGATACTTTAAAATCTGCATTTCATTTTACATTACAAAACAACATCACAAATTAGAATAAAATCAGAATAAAATTAGAATAAAATACAGACTTTAGAACTTTTAAAAATATTTTCTGAAACTATGAGAGGCAATTAGTTCAGTCTCATTGCCATGGAGCCTTTCTATATTTTAATTCAGTCAGGAGCATCCCAAACCTGGTCTGCCCTGCAGGCACTCATCATCCTGTCTCTTTTGCACTTGTGGCTAATTCTGGTGGATTGAGAATGTACCAGTGGCACTGCTGTTCATTTATTCTTCCTGTTTGGTTGGATCATAGATCAGCATCGTTGGTGCCCTGCCAGGCAGCAGAAGAGCAACAATATCTGGCAAGTAAAGAAATTTAAAATAATTGGTGGCAACATCCCAGCTCCAAAATGACTGAAGGTCTGGCTCCTGTTCAGTTGTCAAATGAAATGTTATCTTAATTACAGGGTCTAGGCTTTTCTCTCAGCAGAGTGGGATTTTTTTTTCCCTCCTTTTTCTGTGCAGAATCTCAACTGTTACAGGATTAACTTTTCATATCTTAATACTCCAGTCAACACAGTCATGGAGAAGCTGCCACTTGAGGAAAAGAAATACAGAGAGGATCATTTCCAGAGGTAAACAACATAATGAGCTCCAGCTCTGCAAGTGATACAGGGAATGCTGCCATGAACTGACAATATTGGTGTCCTCACCTTTCTGTGCATCATTTGAGTTTATACAATGGCCAAATTGGTTAATTAAAGTCAACCCTTAACAAAACAAAAAATAAACAAAAAACCCACGAAAAAAACCACAAAAAAAAAAAAAAACAACAAAAAAAAGAAAAAGAAAAAAAGAAAAAAGTAAAAATTGTAGATTGTAATGTTCCATGAATAAAACAGGATGCTGTGCTGGTCCAGGTGTTTCATTCCAATTTCCCTCATCACCAGCCTTGCACCCCTGTGTCTTCACACACACTCAAGATTCCCACCATGTACCTTTCAGCACCAGAATAGATGGAAGGGAGGAATTCTCAAAGTGGTAAAACATCCATGGGAGGATTTCAATCCCAGACCTTCTGTGCTGACTTTCACAGATTTTCCTGCAGCTAAAACTGTAAGGAATTCATAAAGGAAGTTCATGTCATTCTCTCAGCTTTGTTTCCCCTATGAAAAATCCAGCTCCCCATCACCAGCACTGGCAGAGCTGTGGGGTTTCAGACACTTCCAGTGTTTCCCTTGAGTCAGTCTGAATATTTGGCATAGCAGTAACTCAAAACCATTATTACCAGGGTAAAAACATTGCTACATGCAAATTATTTCTGTCTAACTTGTGTTCACACATCATAAAAACACTTCTATAATTAATGTTTCTCTTCTGTGTTTCATAATCCAATGTTGTTTGGGATGGAATGAGAGAATTTAGGGCAAGATGGATTAAAAATACATTCTGTAGTTTCTCAATACAGAAGGGTTAAAGGGAGTTTTAGTCACAACAGGTTAGTCAAAATCATTAATGAAAGTAGCAATAAAAAATACATTCTGTAGTTTTATTCCATAAATCATGGACACTCACCAGAACTACAAACCCCAAAGTATTGCCAAACCACCTTTATGTACATTAGGACACAAAAAAATTTAGTTTCTGCTCACAAATGGAAAAAGTATAAGAAGAAAAAAGGATTCTCTGAGACCAAATTGATCCTCTGTAATTGTATTATTGAGTCAACAGCATAATATAACAAAAGAGATTTATGGATGAGCTGTAAAGTCTGCTCTAGCAATGTCACCTTGATCTAAAGATTTCAGGTGACACAGAACTTTGGCAAATTGTTCATGCAGTTGCTGTTAAAATGTGTCCCAATTTCCTACTTGAATTTGTCCAGACATTGACTCTTTTATTGCTTTTATTCTGCTATATTAAATCAGATAAAAACAATAAAAGATTCTTGGTTTGAGAAAATTAGGAATAGCTGGAAGATGATGATGATGAGAATACCTAAAACCAGCAGAACACATAGTGTGGTTCTGCAAAAAATATTTATCCTTTGGAATGACAGTTAATTTAATCAGCACAAGAGACAAATTGTCAGTGATTTCCTATATGCTGTTATCAGCAGCACTAATTGTTTAGGTGATAATGAATCACCTGTTCAGCCTAGGCCTGTGTCCCACAGAAAACCTGAGTAACAACATCTCCACCAATGCTCACATCTGGGCAATCCACATCTTCTCTTCATGATCCACTTCCTTCAGAGTGTGTGAAATGATGATTCCTTGGCTCTGCCCCCATGAAAGGCAGAATGCTCAGTTTATTCAGGGTTACAGCAAATAAATCTGTGAATAACATCAGCTTCAGTCTGGGGCAGTTCACAAAAACTGGAGCACAAGCAACAGAAAAGGAAAATTAACAGTGAGGAAAAGAAATAATAATAAAATGAGTTCCATGCACTCTGCTGCTCCTCCCTTGTACTTCATCTAAATGTCATTTCTCTTGGCCTTCCCACATCTCAGAAATGCACACCTAAGGCTTGACTTTTATAAAAATTATAATGTTTTGATTAAAATAACTAAAACTTCAATGGAAGGTGACTCCTCCCTCATCTTAAAGCCACTGACACACCATTGTGCATAAATATATATATAATGCTGATGCTCCATTCAGCTCTGTGAAGTCATTTCATAGAACACCAAGTGATTTCTGTGGCATTTTCTATCACAAAATGATCATCTATCACGTGTTGCACTGCCTCCCTGCAAAGTGCTACATTTTTAGTATGTCCATAGGCAATGAGAAAGCAAATTATGTCACCTGAGGGACAGCAGGCTCTGTGCTCCCCTGCCAAAATTGCAGGCACTCATGAACACTTATGAAATATAGTTTTTCCTGTTTCTCTCTTCTTGAGGGTAAAAAAAAAATAAATTAACAAAAAATGCCAGCTTTCTGCAGCCTGCAAAAAAATTGCCTTTTCAAACTTCAGCTGATGTTATCTTTTCAGTTCTTGGGGGAAGGATCCCCTCCAAGGACATCACATCTCACAGCAGAATGTAACCCCAAGAAATGAAAAGTAAATATCCTGTCACACCCCTGAAAAAGATGTGGGGCTTTTTTTTTCTGGTAGTAAATCCAGATAAGGAATTAAACAGCCTAATTCATAAGCACAGAGGAATGTTTAAGACCTTTAGCACGTAAAAGAAGACACCTTTAGCACCCATAACAACAGAATCCCTTTAAGAAAACAGTTTTCACTGTAATAAACAACAAGCCTTATACAGCTTATTAAAAAAAATACTAAATTATCTTCACCACATTTTACCATGTGGAAAAAACTCTGCTGGGTCCTGCACTTTATTCAGACTGAAAACTGAAATAACTTTGAGACTGCAGCACTTCAGCCCATTAAGTTCACCTTTTGCCAAAGAATGAGGCTTTTTCCTGGACTCCAGACTCCAATTAGAATTTGTGCTTTCTTTGCTTAATGTTAAAATCAATGGAATAATCTGCCTCCAGAATGAGATTTCTTACAATGGAAAACAAGAGGGTTTCTATAGAAAATCTTTGACATGATGACTGTAATAAACAGATATCCAATCTGAATTACAGCAGTAGGGTTTGGGCAGACTGTGGTTAAACTACAGCAAAATGAAATCTGGAAGCCTGATAATCAAAGGACTGAGGAAATACTGTGAAATACTTGTCTGCAGTAAAATGTGGCCAGAATTCATTCACAGGTTATGTACCCACTCTGAACTCCACAGAGGAAAATCTGGTACACATGAGGTCAGTAAAGGCCTTCACTCAAGTACAACTGAATTTTGCAGATCAGAAATGGCAAGGGGAAAGAATGAGAAAAAAAAAATACATTCTTTTAGTTGAAAAAGAAATTAATTATTTGGAACACTTTGTCTTAAAAAAAAAAAATAAAAAGGTACTTTTCATCCTTAACTCCAGTTGAAATGCACTGTGTGTCCTCCCTTCATACTTGGAAGAAACCCCAATTGCTCTGAGGTTCATCAGCCTAATGAGGAAGCCCACACAGCTCAGGCAGCTGCTGCATACATAGCAGCTCTTAGGAGAATCATTTATAAAGGTAAAGGGATGGTTATTGAGGCACAAACCCAAATTCACCTGCTGGCCCTGCTGCTGATTCACTGGACCCTGGATTCTGACATGGAACATCATCACTGAAGGGTTTGGTTTTAATTCTCTGCAGCACAGAACGTGATCCATCCACAGCAAAAACAAAGGCACAGCTCTCAGCAAAGCTTTGCAGCCTTGGCATGAGATGTGTGCAATTACTGCACCATCTGAGTGCTTTAAGGACTTCAGCACCACTCTTGCAATTTGAATAAAGGACTGCACTTTTTAAATGATCTACCAATGGTTTGATAACAAGTAAGAAATATTTATAAAACAGGTTATTTTATTTCTAACCTTACATAGGATTTAATCTTCTTTTGAATGCCCTAAGCTTGGGCAAAGCCTCATGACTGAAAAAATACTGAAAGTGGCATTTTCTGTTGGTGCTGAAGATGTGGATATTAAACACAGTTTAATATAAACCTTGTTTTAATGTAAACCAGCTACTCCCTTACACTCTAAATATTTAAATCTAATCACAATTTAAAGAATCACTTATTTACTAATAAAGGCATGGATCACATGAGGGGAAGGAGCAATACAATGTCTCCATGCTGCACACTGCATTTTTGCTGCCTGCACATTCACTCATTCTCCCAGCTTGGTTTTCCCGTGTCCCTAATTACACTGCAGATGAATTTCTTGAGAGAAGAAGGATTTGGAAGGAACAGACCTCTCAGAGACAAGGGCAACAATTAAGCTGGAAATGCCTGCTTTTACTCCAGCATAAACTGCAGCACAATTATGCAAGAGATGTTGCTGCCACACCATTGCATTGTCTGTGTGCCAGCGTGGAGGGTTCCTGTCCCTTTTGGATGGAGGTGCCCAACTCAATCCGGGCTGTGCCAGCATGGAAAAAGCTGAAGTTGCCCAGTAATTGTGAATGCAAATGTAAATAACAGAAAAAAAACCCAGAAATGGAGTATTTATAGATGTGCATGCTTCCTGAATACCCACGGTTATCTGGAGGTAAAGGACCAGCAGAGTTATCCCAAAATGCATTTAAAGGGTGCAGTTTTTTCTGGTAACTTCAGTGAAATTAAGTATTCACTCTGAAGTTTGCAGCCCATGAAAAAGGAAGTTAAAATAAGGTACTTCAGAGTAAGGTGAATCCGGAGTATAAAAGGGCAAAGAAGGGCACGTGATAAAGTGTCACCCCAACTGCAAAATAAGATTTTAAATAAAAATTAAAATTAAGTATTAAATATTCTCAAAATAAATTCAGCTTCACTGCTCTTAATATTACAAGACAAAGCTTCTAAGATGAAATAATACACTTAACAAATAAATGAGGGAGCGAATACTCACTGCCTTGTGTTTTTCTATGTTCTCAATTGTTTTCTTATTTTTATGTGTAAGCACAGGAGCTTGCAATGATACTAAAAGCATTCATGGGTGCTGTCAAGCTCACAGTGAATTGTAGGAACTTTTAGCAGATCAGTAGAACTTTTAAGCGCTCCTTGTCCTCAATTTGCGCGTCAAACACGTAATTAAGTGACAACATTCCACAGATTCCACCGTGTAAAGCGACCAGAGGAAACAAAAGGGGAGGAGAAAACAAGGAAATTTAATTTTTACATGCGCGGATAAAGAGAACAGCAAACACGGCCATGGAATCACATCAGCAGAGGGCAAAAGCACAGGGGATTCAAAGCAAAGAACACCATCTGGGCATGCTGGATGGTGTCCTGGCTCTGTCCCCTCCATCCAGCTGGCAGGGGCAGGGACACGGAGCAGCTCTGACACTGCTGATGTCCCTGAGAGCTCTGACATTCCCACAAATCCCGTCTGGCTGCAGCAGCAATGAGGGACTGGCGTTTTGTGCGACAAAAACGCGGTTCCTGTGATTCAGGATCACTTTCCCATCACTTCCATCAGCATCAGAGCGAGCCCGGGAGTTAACTGGGCTCAGCAACACCCATCATTCTGAATTAGCTTCTCTTTGGATTGGCCACTTCTTTTAAGGGCTAAACGCAGAAAGAAATAGATTGAAGGAAAACAAGAATGATTTTTTTCCTATTTGCTGCTGCAAAGAAAAAGTCTCCAAGCTGTTCTCTGTGTCCATTAGGTTCAGAGGAGTCATAAGGAAACTAAAGTGCAGTGAGGGGAGTTTATATTGGATTTTGCCACATTTTCTAATTAGGGCAGTGAGCACTGATAGAAGTCACTGGGGACACTGTGATACCCACCACTGTATGTTTGCAATAACACATTGGAGAACTTTGGAGAGGAAGATTTAGATCCTTTAGTCCATTTTGATTCAGGACAAGATGATGGAATGGTTGGAATAGCATAAGCTCTCACTCCTGACTCAAATTCCCGTGACTGTGGACTCCTGGGGTAAACAAAAAAGGTGGATATTTGGTGAGATGATGACATTTTCCACATCTAACACACAAAAATACCACCCCTTTATGGGTGTGAGCTTCAGCAAATTTTGTTTTAAGTTCTAATGCAGCTGTCTCCATTCTCCAGCAATATTTTTCTCTTCTGCTTCCTAATTATCTCTTGGAATAATTACCATGTCATGGCCTGCAGCCTTTCCTCAATTGTAATCAGTGCTAATTTGTCTGAGAAAAAGACAGCAAGTTCAAATTTTGCAAGGATCTGAGGACTGGGACGACCCCTCCAGAGAAAAGAGCATCACAGGATGGCCTTTTATGCAAAGTGATCCTTAAACTTCCAAGGTGGCCACAGCTACACTGTCAGCATTCCAAACAGGAAAACAGAGTGTTTTCCCAGGTCAGGATGGCAGCAAACAGCTGCCAGGGCTGAAGGAAGTGATATTGTGTTCGTAGAAAACAACTTTTGTATTTATTTTTTTGTATAAAAATACAAAAAATACAACTTTTGTATTATTTTTGCACCCAGGAAGTGGCACATGACCACACAGCTGGGATTCAATGGGTGGGGCAGGGGGTTTTTGTTCCCAGCCTGGGCTGACCAAGATCAGCTCATGAACCAGAGGAAGTTTTTCTCTCCTGTGGAAGTGCAGGACAGGTCACAGCAGGCAGGTGTGAGCCAAGAGCTCCTCCTCACACTGTGGAAATTGTACCCTCCTGTCCATCACATTGCACAGAGCCCAGCAAAATGTACATGCAACCTGAATCTGCCAAAATAATTCCTCCTGAGAAATAGGTAATTTTATTAACCATGCCTGAAATAGAATGTGCAGGTACAACTGAACCAGCAGCTTTTTCCAGAGACCAATCAAGAACCACTGCCAAATGAGATGTCAATGGATGTGATCAGGATCTATCCAGTGATAACAGCACACAATTGTCACCATTTAAAAGTTATTTGATGCCAAATGCTGTTAAAATTCTTTTTTAAACCTCACTTTAATAGAGATGTTAATATGCAAGATGTGTTGGCACCCTTTAACAAACTTCCAGCCTGAGGTTGTCAAGGGTGTCAAGGATCAAGCAGAGGTTAGTGCAAATTCCAGGCTGTCAGAAATACCTGACAGAGAATAAAGAGCAAAATTCTGCAATCCATTTTAATTTGACATTGATGGTTTTTACCTTGGAAAGAACTAAAAGTATGCAAGATTAGGGAGGTGCAAGTATTGAGGTGTTTAGGGCTAGGTGCAGAAAATGCAGAAGGTATTTGGGTATTGTGCTCCCAGCTGGTATTTACAGACACCCAAAAATGAGCAAATAAAACAAATGGAAGTGGATTGTGGGGGAAAAAAAGCTGAATGGAAAATTTCCAAACTAGGATGTGCTGAGATGGGGGAACATATTTAATGTTTCAAGGGGATGGACTGCTGCTCTTTGAGATTCAGGATGCACAATTCCAACACACAAGTTCCATGATGCCATTGAATTTCCTTTAAAGAAAACCTAGATCTAGCAATTCTACAGAGAGACACCCTTGCCCTCTGGGGAGAGGTCAGGAGAGCTCAAAGCCTTATTTATTTTCCACAGAAATAATTTTAAAAGTTTGGTGCTGCCCATAACTTTCCACTTGGAGTCTAAATGCTCCAAGTTAAAAAACTTTCTCTTCCTTTGTTTGGAAATGTTAATCCTGCACTTATAACTTTCAGTATTTATTCATTCCCAGCACCACTGACCCAAACTGACACCTTCTGAATGAACAGTGGCTGCAAATGGACATAATTATAATGATATCAACTTTATTTTCAATAAATAAATTATGTTTATAATTCCCAACTGCATAATACCCCATAAACAACAATCCCCACGTGCCTCCCCCACTGGGCAAGACTATTAATCCTATTTCAAATCAAAGTCACCTGGGGAAGATGGAGCTCACCCCAGAGCAGGCATGTTCTGAGTGCATGCAATTGGACCTTTATCAAACCATCTCATCCTTCCACTGTGCTGGCTCAGAAAAGTTAAACAGGCAATCTCATCACCTCATCAGGAACTCAAATGTCTTCCCTTTATTCTGTCTAGAAATAGCAAGAGATTTATACAGTGGAGATTTTATATATATTTTTTTAAAGCTTAAAACTGATTCTAGATTTTTTTAAGACAGCACAGTCAGCTCAAGATGTCACTGGCACCGAGCCACTCTGGGATATTCAAACCTCCCATGGGCTGCTTTGGCACATGGACAGAGCTCAGTGTTTTTGTTCTGAGCACGAAAATGTGAAACTGAGGTGCTTCAGAGTGTTACAATTTGCAAAAAAGGTTCCAAGCAGCTCATTCAGATAACTCCAGGATTAGGGAAATTTATCTCTCCCAGTGCTGGAGTGGTGAAATGAGCAGTAGCTCAGAAAGTAAAAGTGGTGTTGGAATCCTTTCATTCCCCCACGACCTTGTGCTGGCATTGAACTTCAGCTGGCACTGAGAGGCAGAGGAGAACCAACAGAGCTTCCTGATGAAACACATCATGAATGCAACCTGCTTTCTGGGAGGTTTTGTACCTTGTGCAAATGTTTTGATTTTCTGATCTCTCATTAATTCTGCTGCTTCTCTGTTAGTGCAAAAAAAGAGACTAATTTTTACTCATTTTAGCAGCTTTTTATATTGCCTTTACAGCATGCTTAAAGTTTCAGAAATTATCATGATCCTGATATAAATCCCACAGCCATTAAGCTGTTAATATCCAAAAAAACTAATTTAAAACTGCAGAACTCATTTTGACCTGCAACACAGTGAAAACTTATTACAACAGATAAAAAATTATGCCTTGAAAACTTCATCTGTTTTGTAGCCAACTGTAGCTGAAATACTAAAAAAAAATTAAAGCATTCAAACTAAAATTTAAGTGGCCCATTCTCATTTACTGCCTGGGGTAATTAGATTTTTTTTTTTCTTTTTTAGAGTTCAATTACATTTTAAAAAATGCTGTTTGTTTTCTTTCACTGATATAATGAAATGGGGATAAAGATCACCTCACATCCCAGCCAGAGGGCTCCTTTAATACTCACAAGATGAAGAGCACACAGATGACAGCACAAAAGGAATGATGGCTTTTTGTGCTGCCATGAAATATGCTGGATATAGGACTAAGAAGTTGTTAAAAGGCAAAGAATAATTGTTGAAACAAATTGGGTTTGAGGCCATGTGAGTATGTTTCATTAGGAACATCCTTATTATTTTTAGAAATAGAAAAAATATCCTGAGCTTTGAAAAGTAAGATAACAAATGCTATTAAACAGGAAAATATTCTCTAAAGACATTAATTGGTGCCCATGAATCCAACAGGGGCCGTCAGGCTCTGTTCCCATGTACTCAGCCAAACCTGGGTCACAATTCAGTTCATTGTGTCCAGGAGAAGAGCAGAAGGCACTGATTTTACTGATTTTACTGGTTTTACCAAATTTGGGTTCCCATGCTGGTACTGAATCAATTTACTTATTTAAAATGTTGCATCACTGAGATTGCACACAACCACACAGAACTCTACTGCCTTTGAGTAATGCAAAATTAAAAATAAATCAAATTGGTTATTGGTTATTCAGACACTCAATGGACAGCAAAAGGCAATATTCCTGCTCACAGGGATTTTTGTTACCTCTTTTCTACTTTTATTTGAATGTAGCACAGCTTTGTGAGGTGAACATTGATGTAAACACTCAAAACCTTCAGTATTCTGCTCATTTTATCTTAATGTCTGTTTAAAATTTAGCTGGACTTTATTCATGAAATCTAAAGTGATGTAGGCAACACTTCTCTGCCACAGTTTTATTTTCACTCTGTCAAAAAATAGGTGCAAATGATTATTTTTTGCACAACATGAACATCCACTTGTATTATTAATAAATTACCTCTGTGTCATTTCTGAGTGCCAGAATCCCTTCCCTGTGTGCACAGCCCCCAAAGGTAGAGTGCTAATTCCAATTTCTAATCTTCATAAATATTTTCCATCTTAATGTCATTTCCTGTGAACCAGAATGGAACTCAGATCCTTTTCTGATCAATGTCACCAAAAATTCAAGATGCCCATTGATTTCTCAACAGGATCAAAGCTGTCAAATCATTTACACAACATTCTTTACTTTTCAAATCACGTGGGCCAAGTCAAAAATTTTAATTTACCTTTTAAATTCTTAGTTTAACACAAAAACTTTTGATGAACACTTTCACTTTTCAAAGGTTGAACACAGCAAAACACACACTGCAAAAGTGTAATGGTGAGATAATATTACTGAAAGAACTCAGTAAATCTTCTGTTTCACTTGTTAATGTCTCATTTCAATACTGAGTCCATTTGAAGATGTAGAAAGAGCATGATACTAAAATGTTTATGTTAATGCATTTTGCCTGATAACCCTGTTTATATTTGTTTACAATTCAGCAGCACATTAGCAGCAAAGCAGAATAAACATCATAAAGCAGTGGCAAGACTTGAGTGCCTTAGCACAAATAAGGAAAAAGTTTTCACACCACACTGAATTTACATAAAAACGTCTCAGTGATTTTGAGAAGAGCATCCACACAGACACAATTACAAAAGGCAGAATGGGTCCTGAATGAGCTCTGTGAATTCTGTGTCTCCTGCCCCTCCTCATGCCCTGCTCCAATAAACTGTTGGGATGATCCTGCTGGATCATTTAATAAGCTTCTCCTTTCACAAAGCAAGTGCAGCCTTGTGCAGGCAGGTAGAGGCTAAAAGCAGAATATTTAATGGAAAATGCCAGTTCTGAAGGAACAGACACACACACTCAACTTGGCAGGAATTTTGTGGATCTGTGTTTCATTCTATGTTGAGATGATCAACCCCTTATAAACCATTTTAAGCCACTTTCAGCACATCACATCCATGCCCTGTCTCATTCCTTTACCCTGAATTTGTGGCCTTTGTCCAGGTGAGGTGTGAGATGTCCCTATTCCTGTCTGCAGAAATGCACAGAGCTCAGGAGGAGGGAGGAATCCTGGTGCAATCCAGAGTTCCAAGGAGAAATCACCAGGGCAACAGCATCTGCCACATCCTGCAGGGCAGCAGCTGCCCTGCAATGAAGGGACACAGCATAATTTATCTGACTCACAGGTATTTATATCTGCTCATGGCCCACCAAAGTCCACATCCTGTTTTTATTATGGAAAATAATGGAGGGCAAAGCACAGTCACTGGTAAAAAATAATCCAAAATTGCAAATCTGGGGTTTGAGCTGAAATATCAGATGAAGTGGGAGACACTAAAAAACTGTTTTCAAGTCCTTAGAAACAATATTTCATATTGCACATGATGAATTCTACCCTGAATGATTTGATCTGAACCCATGAACTCCTGAGATGAACAAAAATACTGACTTGCTAATTACCTGTAGACACAATTAATGATTTCCAAAAGTTCATATTACTGAGTTTACCAACTTTCAGACTATTAAATACACATTCAAGTACATTTTCTCTTTAAACTATAGTCTATGAGCTAATATTTGTCTTTTTCACCATCATTTTGGACAGTTCTAAACACAGCTCAGACACTGATCCTTCATTTCCCTTCATTACCCACCCTCTGCTGTCACTTTTTAAAATGTGTGTAAACATCTGGCTTGACAATTATTTTCATAATAGTTATTTTTACTGGAAATGTCTTTTTTTTTTCCCCACAATCTCCTATTTTCTTTTGCAAAGTCTCTCAAAAAAGAATTGCACCAGTACCAAGACAATAATTGGAGGTTTTTTTGGAATCATTTAACTTGTTATTTAGTTTCAGCATTCCTTAACATTTTCCCTTCTGATTCAGGTCATCACACTGCTGCTCTCTGCTGTCCATGAGAAGAATCCACATGAAATTATTACAGACTTATTATTCATTTTAGGCTCTATAACAAACCTATGTACACTGAAAATTTTTCATTTCTAATTTTTCTTCCTTACAAAAATCAAATCCAATTGTAACTGGCAAGAAAATCCACGTAATTGCAAATACCAGGAGTTAAACATGAGAAGAATGAGAGGGTTTTGCAAAGCAGTTGCACTCACACCTGAATTTTGTACTGTGAAACACATGCTCACCTTCAGTCCTTAANAAAACATGAAAATTCACAGAAAGTGGGATTAGCTGTTCCCCATTCTCCTTTATTCTCCTGCAATTCAGTTCATGCTGCCCCTTTTCCTCTGCCCATCACTCACCATTTCACTTGAATGGTACCACCCATGGCCTGATAAATAAAACCGTTCAGAAAGCTGAAAATCTGATTTATGCCAAATTATAAATGCAACACCAACCAGAGGCACAGCTCCGACAGAAGTTGGGAATCTATTTTT
>VWYE01029193.1:1583-14751 GCA_013398995.1 Alaudala cheleensis
AGGCCTGTGGGGAGGGGAGAGTCCCCGTGACCGCGGCTCGGCGCGCGCTGAATGACTCCGCACGCGCGGGCCGCGATTGGCTGCGCTGCCTTTGACGGGCGGCCGTCACCGCCAACGGAAGCGGGGGGCGGGCGCTGGTTGGTGGGGTGTACTACCGGTCCCAGCGTGCACCGCGGCAGGGCAGCGCGGGACGGAATGAGGCGCGGCCGCAAGGCACGCCGGGACTCGTAGTTCTTAACTCCGTGCCGGGTCGCCGCGTTGCTTGCTGGGGGCTGTAGTCTCGGCCGCTATGGCCGTGCCGGGCCCGCAACTCCTGTCCGCCGCGTCCGGCCCTGAGCCCGGGACAGCGCCGGGAGCCGCGGGTCGCGGCCCGGGGGCCGGCGGGGTCTCGGTGGGGACGCGCACGGCCAGCCGGCCCCGCGCAGATGGCGCGTGGATGGCTGGCAGGCGCGCTCCTGGCGGGGAAGGACGTGACCTTGCCTTCCCCGGCGCGGCCTCCCCGCACAGCCCCTCCTGAGCCCCGTGGTTCCGGCCGCCCCCAGGGTCGGGACCGGCGTGTCCCGGTGTGTCGCGGGGAACACGAGTGATGTCAGCGCTCATGTGTAAGGGGATCCTTCTGTCCGCACAGTGGGACACGGAGTGGATACAACATGCGATACCGAGGGCAGAAGTGCCCGTGGGACTCGTGCTGGGTGTCCTGGACCTTTGCCTCTCCTTATCAGCAGAGATAAGGACGATAATATGCTGTGGAGCCTTTTTAAAAGCAGTAGGCCAACTTTAGGAAGCCATAGGGATTTATAGGTGAGGTTGACTCCTTTACCAAGGCCCCAAATTGTATTTCAGCTGCCTGATAAAAAATAACCTGATTAGATCACTTTTATATCCCAGTGTTCGTTACCCTCTGTTCACACGGTTTAACAAAGGAGAAGCTGTACATTCTTCTCTCTAAAGCTCCAGCCTTCCCACTGCAGCAACTGCAGGGCTGGAGAGTCCTTGTGTCACCTGATGCCAGCTGAAGAAAGCCTCTGGGTTTGCCTGGCTATGGAAAGTTTCGTCTGGAAGTCGAGAAGACAGAAACCAGGCTTTGGCAGATGTTTATCACTTGAGGCTATTTGCATGTGCTCAGCCTTTAGCAGAATGTGTCTGCAATGACTGCACAGCTCCGGAACAGCCAGGGTGGTGCTTTGCAGCTGGAAGTTGGTCATTGGGCTATAAATACTTGGTGGAAGAGTCACAGAGTGGTTTGGATTGGAAAGAACCTTAAGACTTTCTCATTCCAGACCCCCTGCCCTGGGAAGGGATACCTTCCACTATCCCAGATTGCTCCAAGCCCTGTCCAGCCTGGAGTTGGACACTTCCAGGGATGGGGCAGCCACAGCTTCTCTGGGCAGCCACCACACCACCCTCTTATCCCTAAGAACTGTGGAAACACAGAGATGCCACAGCACTCTCTGAAGTTTGTTATCTGTGCCAGAGAGCTTGTGGTGGAGACTGGGAAAACTTTATTCATTTTTTCCTACTGTGAGCTCAGTGTGTGGAGCATAACTAAACTTGTAACAAGTAAATTGAAGTGGCTTTGAGAGAAGGGGATCTTCATCACTTTCAGAAATGTTTTCTGCTACATGTGCAGAGCTGTAGAGAGACTTCTCTCTTACTTGAAGAATTTTTGAAGTTTTCTGTGCAAAGAAACAGGGCTTTTAGTAAAAGTGTGTGATATTTGGCAGAAGTCTTGAATGGTGGGAAGTCAGAGTTCTGTGGTCAGATGTCCTTGTTGTACCTGACCTCTGTCTTAATGAAGAAAAACTTCTCTGGAGTTTCTGGTTTGCTTTTTCTGTTAAAATGCACAGATTCCACATTACAGAAATTCTGGATCAGGATGCTGGAGCCTGATGCCTAAGGGAGGTTGAGCTGGAACTGAATGAGCAGAGCATGGTGTGTCCTGGCCATGGTTATTTAAACTTACACACGAAGTATAAACCTGCAAGGCAAACTTAATTTATTTAATGATGTTCTGCCATGCCGTTCCTGCCCTGAGCACTGTGCCAGGGTGAGCTCACATGGATATCCTTAAATGTCCTTAAAGCACTGGGACTTAGCAAATTAACCAGAGTGAAGGTGTGATGTGCCCTGCAAACTGATTCTTGTGGTGATTAAACAGTAGGTAATGAATATAAAATAATAAGCATTTAAGAAGTTGAGTGGAACAAATATTATGTAGAACTGCTGGAGGAGGAGGAAGAAATAGAAACAGCTGCCCTGCAGTGCCCTTGCTGTGGGCACCTTGCTATGTCTGTGCTGTCTCATGCAAAGAATTTTCTGTCTTCTGCAGGACAGAAGGTGATTTATTTCTGCCTTTTGAAGGGTACAGCAGAGCATGTGGGATGTATTTCTCCAAAATTCTTTGAGGCATTATAACAAATAAATAACAGGGGTCTGAAAATTTACAAACCCCTGCAAATTTTGCAAAGGGGAGATTAGAAACTACCAGCTGGTTTCCGAATTATGGTGGTACAGTAAATATAAGCAATACTATTATGGTGGCCAAAAGAGAGCAATGCTTCTTTAAAAATAGATTTTTTAAAAAATGAGTGGTTTTTGGAGGTATTAGTATATTTAGATGAAAAATTGAACTTGGGCTTCTGTTCATAAAACATGGATACCTACAGATTTTAATTTGCTGTTCCACTGCTCAGCTGTGGAAATTTGTTGCAGTGTCTTGAAAGATGGAGTTGATGAGGGCTTGTTTTGGATTTAATTACTGCTCCATTTGCTCCATGTGTGAGAGTCCCAATGCCAAAGGGACTGGCATAGGGACTGCCAGAGGGAGGGCCCCTCATCTTGATGAAAAATAAATAGAAATGAGGATTTAGCTGATTCTAGAACAGTCCAGCTTAGAAGAGATCCCAGAAGATCATCTGATCCAAAGGGCATCTGGACTAAAATCAATAATCCCTCCAAAAAGCCCCTCCTGGTGAGTAAAGCATAAATGCTGAGCTAAGAGAAGCAGGTGTTCTCTGCTTTGGTGACTCCCCGAGGGCAGGAACTGATGTTTGCTGAAGGAGTAGAGCCAAATGGACCCAGTGTTTGCCATCAGCAGGTGTGAGTAGAGGTTTTAGCCCACAGAGATAGGCTGAGCTGGCCCAGAAGGCAAGTCCAGCCTAAACAAGGGACTGACAGTGGTGCAGGGTGGGATGACCTCCAGAAAGCCTGGCCAGGAGCTCAGAAGTGATGGCTGATTTCCAGGGGAGCACCAGGCACAGCAGCATAATCCCAAAGTGTTGGAAGGGACTGGAAATTCAGTCTGAACTGATGAATAAAAAATGAGGGTTTTTTCCCTTTTCATTTTATTGGATTGAGCTGAATGCATAATGCTGGATTATTTTGCTCCTCCTGTGCTTCCTGGTGTAATAGGGACATACTGAGAGTCAGGAGCATGTTCAAAAGTTGATAACAAAATGATTTGTGAGGCTTTTATTAGTGAAATTCCCCTTGAAAGGATCAGTGAAGCCTCAGGAAGTGCTCCTGGGGCAGTCAAGTCAGCAAATCAAAAATGTTACAGAATATATTTATTATTTTGTTGCCCTTTCCATCCATCACAATCCAGAAAACCACCCACAGTGAGGGCTCCTGATGGTCTCGGGTAAAAGGAGCATGCTTCCTCCTGCTGTACATGTGCTCCTGCTACTCATTAAAAATGTTTTGGCTGCCTTTGTGGAAACATTAAGAATGCAGTGTTCCTGCCTTTTCCTGTTGGACAGGGATAGGACCTAAACCACAAGAGTTGTGCATGTTATTGCCATGTGCAAAAGGAAACAGAGAAACTTGTCTTCTGGGGTTGTGTTGTAGTGAAGCATCTCCCAGTTTTTTCTTTTTTAAAGAAAAAATTCCCTGTTGAACAAAATACCTCAACTGTGGGAAAAGTTCTTTTTGTGCCTTGTACTTTGATTTCTCGTGAGTCCTGCAATTCCCACGTGGGGAAAAAAAACCTCTGAGGCCAACAGTGTGTTTTCTTCTGGAGGCTTAGAGTAGCTTAACCAGTCCTTCAGAGAAGATAAAAATCTTGGTAATGCAGGTTTTGTTTAATAGAATATAATCAAATATCACTCTTCATATACTAATTTAATTTATATTATAATGCAATGTCTGTCTGGAGAGTGTACATGTTATTAATTCTTTTAAAGNTGGATTTTGTTTAATAGAGTATAATCAAATATCGCTCTTCATATACTAATTTATATTATAATGTGATGTCTGTCTGGAAAGTGTACATGTTATTAATTCTTTTAAAGAAGAGGTCTTGGTTTGGAAGCTCAAGGAGAATTGCTTGTATATCTTGAGAATTATTTGATCTGATGTCTGTTGGAAAGTAGTGTACATGTTATTAATTATCTTAAAGATGTCTTGGTTTGGAAGCTCAAGGAGAATTGGTTGTATATCTTGAGAATTAAAAATAGTTGTAAGCATTGAAACAGCTGTTGTTGTGTTCTGCCCTGCTCACACTGAGTGAGATTGAAGTGCATCTGAAGCTAACCCAGTTGTTAAATCAGCAAAATAAATGCAGAAAGAAGCTGGGTAAGGGTTCCTTTTCATTTTTCAAATTTTCAATTCATTTCCCAAATAATTTAATGCCTGCTTTAAAAACCCTTTGCCTGGAAGCTGCACATGGGAAAGCTCCCTGCGTTCACAGAAAAGAGTCCAGCAGTTCCAGTGCTGGTCAGAGCTTTGCTGCAGACACACTGAGGCTGTGACAGTGGGGCAGATGAGCCCAGTGCTGCTGCTGGGGGGAGATGTTCCAGTGTGCTGAGTGCTGACCCTGCCTCTCCCCACAGAACAGTCGGTGTGTGAGAGCCTCGCTGCGTCCGTCGCGGCTGCACCGCGGCTATGCCTCCCACTCCGGGGACTCCGGGTACGTAGGGCCTCTGGGGGTGAAACTGGCTCTGCCTGGGCATGGACCAAAAGGGAAAGTGCCCCTGGGTTTTGTGAAAAATGAGGGTCACTTTCTTGTAAAGTTTATAAAAGTTTAATGAAAAGACAATGAGAGGCAGATAAAGCAAAGATTACACGGCTGAGTGATTGGCATTCAGCCAAAAGCTCACCTAATAACCCAAAAACACCTCTTGAAATACATCAGCTTGTTGAATATTCATACACTTCATGCATGATTCAANGAGAGGCAGATAAAGCAAAGATTACACGGCTGGGTGATTGGCATTCAGCCAAAAGCTCACCTAATAACCCAAAACACCTCTTGAAATACATCAGCTTGTTGAATATTCATACACTTCATGCATGATTCAAACATTCCTTGTAGGTGTTTCCCCTGTGGTCTTAAGCCCCTCCCAGTCTGCTCCCATTCCATCTTTATTTCTTCTGGTGGTGCCATTCTGCTGCTTCTCTGATAATTGGGGTCTGTAAATTCTCCTGGGGCTCTGGTTTTTGTCATTGTTACCTTTGTCCAATCCACAAATGTGAGAAATGTCCTGATTATCTTTACTCTTTTCTGGGTTGTATAACAAAAGCAGTCTTTACTGCTTTTACTTTACTGCTTTACTTTAATACCGTGCTACAGTTTAGAAAATATATTTTTATCATAATGTTATTTCAAAGTTTCATTAATAACAGAAATAAAATACACTATATTAATACAGCAAAATTTTCTAACATTTTACACATGACATTTACTTTAATATTTGTGAAAAGCCTACTTTATAAGATGTATTTATAACAGTTTAACATGAGAACAGACTCCTGACAGTGGGATTTTTGTGTGGAGTAACTCCAGTTCTCCTGGGGTGTGTTCTTGTTGTCCAAGTTTGGAAAGACAGGTGTCTGCCAGGGAAAAGCCAGAGCCTCCATTGCAATGGAGAATGCAAACCCCCTCCCTCTGAATTATTATAGATTTGAAATTAAGGGTCTTTCAGGCAAAAGATACAGGAATAGGAATAACAGCTCTTTACTAGGAATATTAAAAATTTAGTATTACAAAACACAAACAAAACAACAAAAAAAAGAAAAAAACAGTGACAGAGTCAGAACATGACCTGGCACCCTGTTGGTCAGGGTGTTGGTAGCAGTCCAGTTAAGTCCTCCTGGAGTGACAGATGTGGTTCTGTTGGAGCAGAGATGATCCTGTAGAAGGGTGCAGTTTCCTTCTGAGGGTCCAGTCTTCCTCTGGAATCCAGTGGAAAAACCATCTGTCTTGGTGTTCTGAGGCTCAGGTTTTATCCAGGTGGGAATGCTTGGCTCCTCCCCCTAGAGGAACATCTCCCAATGGGATGATGGAATTTTATCAGCCCTGCACTGAGCCTCAATGGCCCATTAACAGCAGAGAGGGAGGATGGGGGGTGGAAGAGATAAAGAGCACTGTCCCAGCTGGTTTAACAGCTGGGCCATTAACACCTCCCCGCCTCCCTCCTGGAGTTAGACTAGATAAAGAAAAACACCTCCTCAATTGATTTTAACAGATGGTAAATATAATACTTTTTTTGGTTGTATCTTGCAACCCAAGACACTTGTTTGGTTTAGTCAGATTTAGATGAAGAAAATGAAAATGATCGATATTTATCGTGGAGGTTGTGGGCTGCAATCTTCCCTTTGGGTTAGTCACTAACCAGTGTTGTACCAGGGGTGAAGGTGATTTAAAGCAGGTTCTGGGTTATTTGGCAGCTCCTGGAGCAGAGTAGTGGTCCCCAGCTGTAAGCTGAAGACTCACAAACTGTTTGATGTTTGCCATACAATGTAATTCACATCCTTTTCACTCTTCTTTCCTCCCCAGCGTGTCTGTGGGCAAGGTCATTGGTGCAGGTCTCCTGTTGGTGGGAGGAGGGGTAGGTGGCACTGTCCTGTATGCCAGCTATGACAGACAGTTCCGGGACAGCGTGGAGAAGGCCATCCCCTACTCTGACAAACTCTTTGAGATGGCACTTGGCCCTGCACCTCCCAGCACACCAATGCCAAAGAAACCTGTAAGTGTTTCCCATTCACTTCTCTGGTTTTTAAAAAGAGTGTCTGCACTTAGGTGTCAAATTCTGATTAGTTTTGCTTTGTGCTAAGAATTTTAGAAGTTCAAGAATTAAAATTCCTTAAATTAAGGTTTAAGAATTAGGAACTCAGTTCCTACTTGGTGCTGCAAAAGTGATGCTTGTACATTTCCCATTACCATCTCATGATTGTGGTGTGTGGGTTGTAAAAGTTGTAGTTACAGTAAAATAAGCTAATAGAATCCCAACTGAATAGCTGCTCTGCTTATACTCAGAAATAAAATATGGAGAGAGACAGGCAGATGACAGGCTGGAATTTAACTGCTTTACTACAGGCTTAGTGTAGTTAGTGGTGTAGCAGAATTACAAAACTTACTCTAAATAACTTGTTTTAAAGAGGACTGAGAGCATTCTTGAATGAGTAAAAGTTTGAACTGTACAGAGCCAGGCAAAAGCATCATACACTGAAATCTTAGTGGCACTGCCCTGGATAAAGGAAAATCTGATTCTGCCTTTGGCACAGCTCTGGAAATGGAAACCTGTAAGTTTCTCTGTTCCTGCTCTCAGTAATCAAGAATACTGAAAATCTGCTCTGGCTATGAGGTTTTTTTGAGCTTTCGGAAGCCATTTGGCCTTCAGGAAACTCAAAATATTTTTAATTGAATTTTAAGAAAGCTGTTCTTAATGAGTGGGGGAATATCAGTCAACAAAGTTCCCTCTTTTCATTTTAGCTACACTCTGTGTTATCATCCAAGCTCTTGGTGCCTCCCAGGCACTAAGGAATTTTGTAAACCAGATTAATCAGTAGTTAACACCTCCTCAGTCATGGCTCTAACTCAGATGGTTTTATTTTACCTTGTGGCTTTCCACAAGGGATATTAATGGATTAATATCATATAATGTCACAATACTCTGAGTGTTTATCTGCCCCAACCACCAGCATCTGAAGCCTTTCAAAAGGAAATCAATGAAGCCAAATTAGGTTTTCTGCATTAAACACACTCAGAAGTGTTTGGAATAATTGGGGCATGAAACTATTTGTTTTTTAGCATAAATTAATAAATATTTGTTTGTAGTGAAAACTGCCACAATTCTACCTGCATTTTTGGAGAGGTGAAAATTGTAAAAATTCCTTCTCAATTAAAAATCCAGACATTAGATGGCTGTTTCCATTTGCACTTTGAAGCTCAGATTTATGGTACAGACACCTGGATATTATACTGGAGTTGGTGAAATCCAAGCTGTTTCCAAAACTGATGATATTTCTTATTTCTGACTTTTGAAGATACATCAAGGTCCACTGAAGATCTCATCTGTAGCAGAAGTAATGAAAGAGTCTAAACAGCCTGCTCCCAAATCCCAGATAGGCAAACCAGAAGGTGCTGCTCCTACAGAGGAAAAAGGAGGTAAATTTATAGAATGTCATGTATAAAGAAGCAAATGACCTAATGATCTCCTGTATCTTATATATTAGAGTAGATTAAAATTATCTTTTGAATGGTTGAAGGTAAAATGTTGTAATTTCTTAGAATTAATGTTTTTTACTTTCCAAGTCATAACATTTGCCCGAAATGGCTTTAGGTTTTTTCCCCCCTATTTTTAAAGAAATATATTTAATTTAGAGGATATTTGGAATCTAAGATAAATAATGACTANGTCATCTAGTTTCCACCCCCTGCCAAGGGCAAGAACACCTTCCACTAAACCCAGGAGCCCCATCCAACCCAGCCTTGAGCACTTCCAGGCATGGGGCAGCCACAGCTTCTCTGGGCAGCCTGGTCCAGTGCCTCACCACCCTCACAATAAAGAATTTCTTCCTAATATGTGATCTCATCCTGCCCTCTGTCAGTATGAAGCCCTTCCCCCTTGTCCTGTCACTCCATGCCCTTGTCAGGAGACCACCTCCAGCTCTCATGTAACCCCTTGTAGGCCCTGGAAGGTAATTGAAAGTCTCCCTGGAGCCTTCTCTTCTCCATGCTGAATACCCCCAGCTCTCTCAGCCTGTCTCCATAGCAGAGGTGCTCCAGCCCTCAGCATGTTCTTGGCCTCCTCTGGACTTGTTCCAACAGGTCCATGTCCTTGTAATGTGGGGGGCCCAGAGGTGGGTGCAGCACTGCAGGTGGGGCTCTCCAGAGCAGGGCAGAGGGCCAAAATCACCTCCCTTGACTTGCTGCCTGCACTGCTGGGGATCCAGCCAGGACACAGCTGGCTTCTGGACTGCCTGTGCACATGATGAGCTCATATTGAGCCTTTCATCCACCAGCACCCCAAAGTCCTTCTCCTGGGGGCTGTTCTTGATCCTTTCTCCCCTCAGCCTGTGTTTGTGCTTGGGCTTGCCCTGACCCAGGTGCAGGATGTTGCACTTGGCCTTGTTGAACTTGATGAGGCTCACACAGTCCCACCTTCTGAGCCTCTCCAGGTCCCTATGGATGAACATCCCTTCCCTCCAGCCTGTGACTGTACAGCTCAGCTGGATGTCCTCAGCAAACTTGTTGAGGGTGCATCAGTCCCACTGCCCAGGTCACTAACAAAGATGTTAAACAGTGCTGGTCCCAGCAGTGACCTTGAGGAACATACTTAGCACTGGTGCCCACTTGGACATTGAGCCATTGACCACAGCTCTTTGAGTGCCACCATCCAGCCAATGCCTTATCTATGGAGTGGTTCATCCATCAGATCCATGTCTCTCCAGTTTAGAGATAAGGATTTCATGCAAGACTGGCAAATGCTTTCAGCAGTCCAGGGAGATGATGTCACTTGCTCTTCCCTTATTCAGCAACGCTGCTCCCTCATTGGAGGGCCTCATCTGCTCTGCCANAATTAATATGTTTCTACAGAGGGAAAAATTAAGCCTTATATCCCTGTTATTACATTATAGCACTTAGCATGGAATGGTTGGGAAGGGAGCTTAAAAATCATTTCATTTCCACCCTCTGCCAAGGGCAAGGCCACCTTCTACTAGACCCAAGAGCCCCATCCAACCCAGCCTTGAGCACTTCCAGGGATGGGGCAGCCACAGCTTCTCTGGGCAGCCTGGTCTAGTGCCTCACCACCCTCACAGTAAAGAATTTCTTCCTAATATGTGATCTCATCCTGCCCTCTGTCAGTATGAAGCCCTTCCCCCTTGTCCTGTCACTCCATGCCCTTGTCAGGAGACCACCTCCAGCTCTCATGTAACCCCTTGTAGGCCCTGGAAGGTAATTGAAAGTCTCCCTGGAGCCTTCTCTTCTCCATGCTGAATACCCCCAGCTCTCTCAGCCTGTCTCCATAGCAGAGGTGCTCCAGCCCTCAGCATGTTCTTGGCCTCCTCTGGACTTGTTCCAACAGGTCCATGTCCTTGTAATGTGGGGGGCCCAGAGGTGGGTGCAGCACTGCAGGTGGGGCTCTCCAGAGCAGGGCAGAGGGCCAAAATCACCTCCCTTGACTTGCTGCCTGCACTGCTGGGGATCCAGCCAGGACACAGCTGGCTTCTGGACTGCCTGTGCACATGATGAGCTCATATTGAGCCTTTCATCCACCAGCACCCCAAAGTCCTTCTCCTGGGGGCTGTTCTTGATCCTTTCTCCCCTCAGCCTGTGTTTGTGCTTGGGCTTGCCCTGACCCAGGTGCAGGATGTTGCACTTGGCCTTGTTGAACTTGATGAGGCTCACACAGTCCCACCTTCTGAGCCTCTCCAGGTCCCTATGGATGAACATCCCTTCCCTTCAGCCTGCACAGCTCAGCTGGATGTCCTCAGCAAACCTGTTGAGGGGGCATCACTCCCACTGCCCAGGTCACTAACAAAGATGTTAAACAGTGCTGGTCCCAGCAGTGACCTTGAGGAGCATACTTAGCACTGGTGCCCACTTGGACATTGAGCCATTGAACACAACCCTTTGAGTGCCACCACCCAGCCAATGCCTTATCTATGGAGTGGTTCATCCATCAGATCCATGTCTCTCCAGTTTAGAGATAAGGATTTCATGCAAGACTGGCAAATGCTTTCAGCAGTCCAGGGAGATGATGTCACTTGCTCTTCCCTTATTCAGCAACGCTGCTCCCTCATTGGAGGGCCTCATCTGCTCTGCCATCCTGCTCAGGCAGCCTGTAGCAGATCCCCATTGTAATGTCACCTATCCCCGCCCTCCCTTGACCCATAAACTCTTGGTTGGCTCTTCATCCATCCCCAGGCAGAGCTCCAAGCACTGAAGTTGGTCATTGACAAAGAGGCTGATTGCATTCCTTGTGTCCCCTGTCAGGCCTTCCTAAAGAGCCTTCATCCTTCCATCCCACCACTCCAGTGACAGGAGCCATCCCACCATGTCTCCATGANGAGATAAGGATTTCATATGCAAGACTGGCAAATGCTTTCAGCAGTCCAGGGAGATGATGTCACTTGCTCTTCCCTTATTCAGCAACGCTGCTCCCTCATTGGAGGGCCTCATCTGCTCTGCCATCCTGCTCAGGCAGCCTGTAGCAGATCCCCATTGTAATGTCACCTATCCCCGCCCTCCCTTGACCCATAAACTCTTGGTTGGCTCCTCATCCATCCCCAGGCAGAGCTCCAAGCACTGAAGTTGGTCATTGACAAAGAGGCTGATTGCATTCCTTGTGTCCCCTGTCAGGCCTTCCTAAAGAGCCTTCATCCTTCCATCCCACCACTCCAGTGACAGGAGCCATCCCACCATGTCTCCATGAGGTGAGGTTCTCTTTTCCTGGGTCCCCTCTCCCAGCACCTTTGGTTTAAGCCCCTCCCCACCAGCTCATCAGGCCCCTGACTGAAGATGCTGAGGGCTGTCCTGTGTCAGATGTAGCCCCTGTCCCCAGCTGTACTAACTGGTGTGTTCTGCAACTGTTCAACAGCAGGCAAGGCTGCAGCACAGATCATCTCTGCCACTGGGGTAGCCATGTCCGTGCCAGCTCCGGGGATACAGACTGAAGAAGGTGAAAAAAGTCCTCTGAATGCAATGGAGAAACCCCAAATCCTCTAGTTTCACTATGCATGCATTCTTGCTTCTGTGTTGGTGTTTGTCATTGTTGGAAGGTGTGAGTTTCTGTGCCTTGTGCAGAAAACTTCCATCATGTGTTAATAGATTTTTAGCTGTGACTGTTGCCTGGGACAGGTTTAGGTGTGAGCACAAGAGAAAAGCCTGCCTTTGTGCTGAACTGAACTTGCACATTCCAGTTTGCCTCTGCTCTTGGTGGCTCTGTGATTGCTGTTCAGTTGGGCATCTGTGCCCAGGGACAGGTGAAGAAACTGTTTATTGTTAAACTCAACAAGAAACACCAGCCTCGAGATGATGGTCTCTTCCAGATGAGATCAGATTCCATTAATTCTTTGAGTTATAAACACATTCCATAGAAAGCATGCATGGGGTAAGTACATGCTGCAGAGTAACATCAGCATTATTCAGAGGTGACCTGATGGGCTTTTTTGCAGCTTGAGGCTCTCTCCTCAGTTCAGATGCAACTTGCTGTTGATCTGGAGAGCATTAGTTAGGTCAATTCTCACTCTTAAAGGCATTTTAAGTGGCTGTAGGCAAGGGAATAGAGTATAATTGTGATCCACCATAGCCTTCTCACTCATCCTCTGGCTGTATAAGCATGCCAGAGGAGAACTGAAAAAATGCAAGAACAGAGATTCACTTGAAATTTAAACGTGGCTCTGTAAGTGTTTCTCACTTCTTGTTTTGCCTTTGACTTCTGAGTCTTGTGTAATTTTGTAACTAGGCAGTGGAAAATCTCCAAATGTGTGTGAGGTGTCCATGCTCTTGTCTTTAAGTTGTGAGACTGGCCTTTGTAATTATGGATATAAAGATTTTTCAGGTAGTTCCAGCATGAGCAGAAGTCAGATCTACAAAGTGATACCACCTATAAAAATCAATTTTGATAAAGCTACTTCTCTACCTCTGTAACCTCTGTGCACTAATTTGGACTCTCCACNCTGGCTTCTGGACTGCCTGTGCACATGATGAGCTCATATTGAGCCTCTCATCCACCAGCACCCCAAAGTCCTTCTCCTGGGGGCTGTTCTTGATCCTTTCTATCCCCAGCCTGTGTTTGTGCTTGGGCTTGCCCTGACCCAGGTGCAGGATGTTGCACTTGGCCTTGTTGAACTTGATGAGGCTCACACAGTCCCTCCCACCTTCTGAGCCTCTCCAG
This sequence comes from Alaudala cheleensis, assembly GCA_013398995.1. Taxonomy (NCBI): domain Eukaryota; kingdom Metazoa; phylum Chordata; class Aves; order Passeriformes; family Alaudidae; genus Alaudala; species Alaudala cheleensis. The sequence goes on from VWYE01029193.1 coordinate 14,705, forward strand.
GTCCCTATCGATGAACATCCCTTCCCTTCAGCCTGCACAGCTCAGCT
>VWYE01029193.1:14771-34184 GCA_013398995.1 Alaudala cheleensis
TGTTGAGGGGGCATCACTCCCACTGCCCAGGTCACTAACAAAGATGTTAAACAGTGCTGGTCCCAGCAGTGACCTTGAGGAGCATACTTAGCACTGGTGCCCACTTGGACATTGAGCCATTGAACACAACCCTTTGAGTGCCACCACCCAGCCAATGCCTTATCTATGGAGTGGTTCATCCATCAGATCCATGTCTCTCCAGTTGAGAGATAAGGATTTCATGTAAGACCATGGCAAATGCTTTCAGCAATCCAGGGAGATGATGTCACTTGCTCTTCCCTTATTCAGCAACGCTGCTCCCTCAGTGGAGGGCCTCATCTGCTCTGCCATCCTGCTCAGGCAGCCTGTAGCAGATCCCCATTGTAATGTCACCTATCCCCGCCCTCCCTTGACCCATAAACTCTTGGTTGGCTCCTCATCCATCCCCAGGCAGAGCTCCAAGCACTGAAGTTGGTCATTGACAAAGAGGCTGATTGCATTCCTTGTGTCCCCTGTCAGGCCTTCCTAAAGAGCCTTCATCCTTCCATCCCACCACTCCAGTGACAGGAGCCATCCCACCATGTCTCCATGGAGTGAGGTTCTCTTTTCCTGGGTCCCCTCTCCCAGCACCTTTGGTTTAAGCCCCTCCCCACCAGCTCATCAGGCCCCTGACTGAAGATGCTGAGGGCTGTCCTGTGTCAGATGTAGCCCCTGTCCCCAGCTGTACTAACTGGTGTGTTCTGCAACTGTTCAACAGCAGGCAAGGCTGCAGCACAGATCATCTCTGCCACTGGGGTAGCCATGTCCGTGCCAGCTCCGGGGATACAGACTGAAGAAGGTGAAAAAAGTCCTCTGAATGCAATGGAGAAACCCCAAATCCTCTAGTTTCACTATGCATGCATTCTTGCTTCTGTGTTGGTGTTTGTCATTGTTGGAAGGTGTGAGTTTCTGTGCCTTGTGCAAAAAACTTCCATCATGTGTTAATAGATTTTTAGCTGTGACTGTTGCCTGGGACAGGTTTAGGTGTGAGCACAAGAGAAAAGCCTGCCTTTGTGCTGAACTGAACTTGCACATTCCAGTTTGCCTCTGTTCTTGGTGGCTCTGTGATTGCTGTTCAGTTGGGCATCTGTGCACAGGGACTGGTGAAGAAACTGTTTATTGTTAAACTCAACAAGAAACACCAGCCTCGAGATGATGGTCTCTTCCAGATGAGATCAGATTCCATTAATTCTTTGAGTTATAAACACATTCCATAGAAAGCATGCATGGGGTAAGTACATGCTGCAGAGTAACATCAGCATTATTCAGAGGTGACCTGATGGGCTTTTTTGCAGCTTGAGGCTCTCTCCTCAGTTCAGATGCAACTTGCTGTTGATCTGGAGAGCATTAGTTAGGTCAATTCTCACTCTTAAAGGCATTTTAAGTGGCTGTAGGCAAGGGAATAGAGTATAATTGTGATCCACCATAGCCTTCTCACTCATCCTTTCGCTGTTTAAGCATGCCAGAGGAGAACTGAAAAAATGCAAGAACAGAGATTCACTTGAAATTTAAACGTGGCTCTGTAAGTGTTTCTCACTTCTTGTTTTGCCTTTGACTTTTGAGTCTTGTGTAATTTTGTAACTAGACCATGGTAAATCTCCAAATGCGTGTGAGATGTCCATGCTCTTGTCTTTAAGTTGTGAGACTGGCCTTTGTAATTATGGATATAAAGATTTTTCAGGTAGTTCCAGCATGAGCAGAAGTCAGATCTACAAAGTGATACCACCTATAAAAATCAATTTTGATAAAGCTACTTCTCTACCTCTGTAACCTCTGTGCACTAATTTGGACTTTCCACTTAAGCATTTTGACTCTTTTTTTACTTCTGAATAGGAAAACAACAGGAAGGTTCCTATGCTATAAAGGAAAGGCCACCAGAAGAAGTTGCAGCCAGGCTTGCCCAGCAAGATAAAGAGGAGCAGGAGAAGGTGTCAGGTGAGTTCTCACTGTCACTGCTCCTGTGTGTGCTGCACAGGACAGAACTGTGGAATTGCATTGGCTTTATGTCCTTTATTGGCTCCTTGCACACCTCTTGGCTGTTGTCCCTGTGGTGAGTTGGCAGAGGAAGTGGTGGTGAAGTTTCTTCCACCCACTCAAAAGTGACTGAGAATTAAGGAATAACGGAAAATTTGAGGTTGGAATGGACTTCAAGGAAAAGATGAAAATTTCTTTGTTTTCTCTTAAGAACCATTAGAACAAGTGAATACAGAATATACCTGCAACCCCTGCAGTCTCATGGGAAAGGTCTTTCACTGGGTTTGTTTTGCTGTAGGTGCAGCCTTGCACCTCAGTACCCTGCTCCAAATGAGGAGAGCACTTTGGTGACCTCATTCTGTAGGTGGCTGTTTAGTTTCCAACCTCTTTTAGATCACAGAAAATAATACAAGACATAGAGGCTGTAACATATAATTTTACTAATTATAAAGTCTTTTCTTTATTGTTTAGTTGACTTAACTTCTTTTCCAGCCCTTGCAGCAACTCTTGAAGGAGCCTTAAACACAACTGCTCGTGTAACCTTTCAGGCCATCACTGCCCAGGAGTCAGCTGTGCAAGCAGTGAATGCCCATTCCCAAATACTGAAGGAGGCCATGGATGATTCTGAGGTAAATTGGACAAGTGGGGACAATTTTTTTCATTGTATTCAGCAAAACTTTAATCTGAAGCATTAAAAATAAACCTGGAATCTTTTCTTGCAATGTCTTTACATTTATGACAGTTTTAACTTATCTTTCCACTTGTGAAATGTGGTATAGTCAAGTAATACAGTGGTTTTGATTTAGAGTTTTGCTGTTTGTTTTTTTTCCCCCAATTACTCTATTTTCTTTTTGCAAGAAGAAAATTCAAATTGAGACATTAATAGTTTTCACACTGTATTTTAATTAATTTTATTTTAATTCCCAAGATTTTTTTTACCCAGTTAAGGTCAGGGTGTCCACCCTGGTAATTCCATTGAACTAATTCCCTTTGCCAACATCCTCTTGCTGGATTGTTTGTTTCATGTCAGGAAATAGGAAGGGGATGTACAAGTGATAACATTTGTGATGTGCTTATGCTGGGATTTGTGTGGATCTGCCACTGCCCATTCGGTTCTGGAGCAGAGATAAAATTCACTTGTTAATCAGTTAGCAGGGAGTTGTTCATTAATTAGCAGGGACATGGGCAACCAACCAAGCACTCCAGACTTAATCTAGTAGTTAGTGAAATAACTACCTTAAGAGATTGCTTTTAAGCTTAATTACTAAGCTTAATTTAAAATCAACCAACTTTAAAGTATTATGGCACTTTAAGTATTAAGCTTAAAAGCAATTTTAAAGTATTAAAGTACTTTAATACATGGGGAGATTTCCCTACAATACATTGTGCACCATACAGTGATTCTCATGTAAGCTCTCTGTGTGAATAAAGGTCTGTGGCTCAGGAAGAAAACCATTAAGAATCAAACAAAACCATAACAAAATGCTGGAAGAGAAACATCACTTGTAAAGCTTCCAGCTGTGCTGCTGAAAAGCACAGGAATGGTGCTCAGTTTGAGGGAAGTGTTCAGCCAGTGTGAGTCCTTCAGGCTCCCACTCTGTGGTAGCTCCCTGTGCAGTGGTTGCAGTGACCCAGTGAGGATTCTGTGCTTGCCAGGATGCCGGGGGGAAGAAATCCTCGCAGTGGCGCACGCTGGAGGAGGCGCTGAAGGACCGCAGGAGGGCAGTGGATGAAGCTGCTGATGCCCTTCTCAAAGCCAAGTGAGTTCCTGATTTCAGTCTTGCAGTAATGAGTTACACTGCTCATGTGAGGGCTGGCAAACAGCCTGAGATGAGTCTCTAGAAAGTGTGGAGTCACCTGTGTTCATACTGAATGATCTGTTTGTGCCTAATCAAAAATTGCTTTAATACTCATTAGCATGAGCATGTTAATTTGACTTGTGCAAACCTTGGGTGCCTGTGCACAAAGCCCTGCCTGTACCAGAGACTCTGAAACAGTCCTGTTCTTTTTAAGAACTTGTTTGTCTCCTTAGTGCTAACATAGAGTGCTGGTAAGTTTAAGTAAGATGAAAAAAACGAGATCCATGGTCCTTTTAGTATTATTGTTAAATAATTTTGCTAGCAATAAACCTATTGTAAGGACTTCAGCCTGGAGAAGAGAAGGTTCTGAGGGGACCTTCAAGCACCCCAGCACTTAAAGGGGCTACAAGAGAGCTGGGGAGGGACTTTTTACAAGGTCAGAACAAGGGGAAATGGCTTCAACTGGCTGAGGGCAGATTTAGATTGGATGTTAGGAAGAAATTCCTCCCTGTGAGGGTGGTGAGGCCCTGGCACAGTTTGCTCAGAGAAGCTGTGGCTGCCCTGGAAGTGTTCCAGGCCAGGTTGGATGGGGCTCTGAGGGACCTGTTCCAGTGGAAGGTGTCCCTGTCCCTGGCAGGGGGTGGAATGAGATGGTCTTTAAAATCCCTTCCAACCCAAACTGTTTGAGAATGACTCCATGACTGCACTCTGTATATGGAGTCAGTTATATCACCAGCTTCTTTTAGTTGTAAGAAAAAGCTTAACCTTGCAGCATCCTCTGGCAGTTCCCTGTGTCTACAGAATTGCTTTTAAGCAATTAGATTTTTGCTGAGCACATCCTAAGAAAAACTTGAATTCTGAAGGGCAGCACTGCAGTACCCAGGGGTCTGTGTGACCTGTGTTGATGTGCCCTGAGGGTGGTCTGCAGGCACTGAAGGAGCAGAAATAAAATGACAAACAGTATCTCCAAGATGCCTTGTCATGAGGTTAGAAATAAATTTGAAAACACTTTGATGCTTCTAAGGCTGAGAGGGTAACATCATCCTTGAAGCTGCATGGTTGCTATCACATTATCTTTGATATTGCTGTGCAGACTAAAATTAGGAGGTATAATTGAGGTTTCATTGTTAAAACAAAGCTAATGCAAACCCCACATGCACCAGCTTTCATTCTCTATTGCTCTACTGGGTATCTTTGCTTTTATTTATTTTCTTAATTTACTTATTTTAAAGCTTGTTCCTTATTCTAATGAGGTTGTTGGAAACCTCCATTGGTTTGAATGGATTTGGAAAAGGAACATTTTTTTACTTTCCCCTTGATTTCCCATTGTGCTAGAAGAAAGCATTTCTTTCCTAATTACAAAAACCCATAATCTATCTTTACAGAGCCCTATAAATTCTCTCTTATCCTCATTAATCTCCACCAGTCACCATGTCCAAAACACTTCTGCAAGCGTAAGCCGCCTATATTAAAAATGTTTCCTTGCTGCTGTTAGGTGTTGGAAATGTCTGCTGCCTAATTCTAACCTAGTTTTACTAACACTAACTCCTTTCAGTGAACTTCCATCTTCCCTCCAGGTAAATCCTGAGTACTAATTGCAGTGTAAATAATTCTGATTTTACATGGAATAGCCACACTGACATCTTTAGGTTTCAGGCACTGGGAAAAAAGTAATCCTTAGTCAAAGCATCTTAGAGTTGGTAGATAGGAAGCACCAGTAGAGTTACCCAGTAGTTCTTCCTGTGAATACCAACAGCATAAAGTGAATTTTTTTTGGGGTGATAAGCCCTGTATGTGTTAGACTTAGCAGCTGCTTCTCTTTTCAGAGAGGAGTTAGAGAAGACCAAGGGTGTCATCGAGAACGCCAAGAAGTCCCAGCTGGCAGGAGCCAAACCTCACATTGTTGCTGCAGAAGAAAATCTCCATAATATGATTGTGGACTTGGACAATGTGGTGAAAAAGGTAAAGCTTCCTCAGACTGTTTAGAATTGTCTATAGAGTAGGGACTCCTTGCAGCTTGTGCAGACCATCCATTCCCAAACCCTCTGCAGGGGGTGAGATATTTCATAGAACCACAGAATATTCTGAGTTGGAAGGGACACATCAGGATCATTGAGTCCAACTCCTGATCCTGCACAAGACACCCCAAGAATCCCACCCTGTGCCTGAGAGTGTTGTCCTAACACTTCCTGAGCTCAGAAAGGCTCAGTGCTGTGACCACTTCCAGTGCACTGAGAATTGTAAATCCATTCTCTTGTAGCTGGTGGTCCTCAGGCTTTGAACTCATTATATTGCCAGTAATCAGACAGGGCAAGATCTTCATGAGAACTTGAACTGTGTCTTGAAAAAGTCTCCAAGTGGCTTGATGGTGCCAGCCCTTTCTATTGGCAACTTGTAATTCTTCCCACTTGATTCCAAGGTAGTTTACCACAAGGTTAGGGAGGAGTTCAACATGTGCTAATGACCTGGTGGTAAATCACTTTGCAGTTCAGAAGACTGGGAAAGAAATTTAAAGGTGAAGTTTATCTCCCTTTGCAGGACAGATGGATTCATCAGGTGTGTTTGGAGTGGATATAGCCTGATAGTGGCAACATCAGAACTCACTGAGGATGGCAGCAATCACAGGCATCACTTACTGGGCCTGTGTGATGGCTGTGAGCAGAGAAAAGGAGCTGGAGATGTTTTAAGATATAAACTGAATTCAGGATACTCTTAGCCCTGTCCAGGCCACAGACTGGCTGTGTAGTTACAGTGAGCACGTGAGGCAAAATGGATCAGTGATAGTTCCAGCAAATAATTACTGTAAGAGAGGTTTAATATCACAGGTTGGGTTTTAGTGCTCTCCCAAGTGAGCTGCCTTATTTGGGCTGGGGGTTGATATGTGCCAGTATCCCAGGGCTTGGCTTTAAATTATCTGTGCCTTCAGTTTCAATCCCTGCCTTGACAAACAAACAAATCTCATCCTTGTTGGTTGCAGGTTCAGGCAGCACAGTCTGAGGCCAAGATTGTGGCTCAGTACCATGAGCTGGTGGCCAAAGCCAGAGAGGAGTTCCAGAAGGAGCTGGACAGCATCACCCCTGACGTGAAGCCTGGCTGGAAGGGAATGAGTAAGTGTCCCTTGGAGAGAGGTTACCTCGTGTTTCTTGCACTGTGCTTTGTAGTGCTTGGCCACTCCATGTCCAGCAGCCCAGTTTTCAGATTTTCACAGTGTTTGGTTGGCCTGAAGTGAAAATGATTTCACAACTGAATGAAATAATCTAAAGCAGATGTTCTGAAGGGAATTAGTTCTGTGCTGCATGGGAAGTATCACAAAACATAGCTCTTGTGTGATAAATATCATATTGGTTGTATGAACATCTCTCTCCTCACTGGTATTTCAAGAAGGGAGCCAGGTCATTCCAGATTTCAGTCAAATCTGTGTCAGTCAGTAATCAAATACTTGGTTGACTCTCTGATTAGAGGTACTATAAAACACTGTTGTTACAGGGTGATAAAGAAGTCACTGAATTTTTCTACATTGTCACTGAAGCTGAGAGATTTCATTGTTCATACCCTGCCTGCCCCAGTGGATTTTATTTCTGAACTAAACTGACAATAACACACCTGTGTTACAACAGCCAGTGCTGCACACAAGCAGTGAACAGCCAGCTCATCCCCAGTAATGCTCCCTGCACACTCCTGGCCACAGATGGCCTTCTCACCTTAACTGCTTTCATTTTAAAGACAAGCAGAGTTGCAGGAGGTGGGCTGTGTGTGTTCACCATTACTGTGGATGAGCTTCTGCAAGAAGCCATGTTCATGGAACAATTACTGTCTGTGGTATTTAAAAAAAAAATAATTCCCTGAAAAAACCCAGCTTTCCAGATATTTCCACTCAGGGCTTAACATAAATATGCTAAGTGATCTCAGACTTTTCTAGCTGGTGTGTTCAGAGGCAGCTGTTAAGGCTTTATTTCCAAGTTACAGATTTTTTAATAGAAGTAATAACTTATATATTTGAAAAAAAAATTGTGGTGTCAGTATTGCCTTCACATTATTCTTGAAGTATACAATGCAGAATTACAACAGATTTTCTTAATGCTACTTTATGCTTTAGGAATGTGGATCTTAGTCCACAAAATCATTTTCCTGGCTAAGTGAATTCACCAGACCTTTGGAATGCTCAGTTTTCATTTAAAAAACAGCCAACCCCACACCCAGTATATGTGGGGAAAACATTTGAAATTAACAAATTGTTTGGGGAGTTTAAAAAAAAAACTTATTTAGGCTTCCTGGGGATGGAGCTGCCTTTCCTTGTACAGGATAATATCTTGGGTTTTGTGATCGTACCCTTCTGTGGGAGGAAAGGGAAGCTCCTTGTTGCTTCCATGTGCCCCATTTCTTACTGGTGTGACCTGCTGAAGCACATGGGACAGACTTGTTTGGGTCCTTGACTCTCACTGCCACTGGGGAGTTTGTTTCTTGACCAACTGCTTCTGTTTGTAAGAACCTAGAAATTTCAGACTAAAATTTCCAGTGTCTTGTTGCACTTTCCTGCTTCAAACTTCTGTTCCTTGCTTTGGCTGAATTCAGGTGTCCATCTGTGGGTTTCCAAGGGTGATTTTAGTGGTTGGGGTGTCTTGGGCTACATCTTGCCTGTAATACAGAGACTTTTGTATTCCACGTACTGTCCTTCCTGAATTCCTAAGAATTTGTTCTCATGTTTAAGTCACTGTAGATAAGCTCTTAGTTTTCTATTTTACTTTGCATGACTGCCTTGCTGTAGTGAATGTGCATTAACTTTTCCAACTTCTTTCTGTTGCAGAGATAACTGACTTAGGTGAGTTACTGTCACTTGTTCTCATCCCTTGAAAGTTCCCTCTTCTCTTTGTACTTTCTTATGTCTGTGTGGGGAATGGCTTTAAGGTACAGGCAGTTATCAACAAAGGGTGAAATGTGGCATTCTTAGAACATTTCAGGCTGAGGTATACCTTGGGATCCTTTCCTGTCAATTTGCACACTTGGCTTAAACCACAAACTGATCTTTTTGTTACAGCTGAGCTTGGTGCTGCTGGTCACTGTCCCACTGGACAATGAGCACCACTGCTCCAAGTCCTCCTGTGCCAGTCCTTTGTCCAGCACTCAAGGTGACTTCAGGACTGTGCAATCTTGCTTGCTGCAGGCCCTGCAGGAATGCTTTCCCAAGTAGTCCCAGCTTTCCACACAGATGATTTAGCTGGCAGCCAGTGCAAAATGAGCTGCAGCATTTTATAAAGCCCTTCTCAGGTCACCAGATACTGCAGGGGTAGCTTGGGTCCTCCTCTCCCTGGTACAATGTGGTTGTGAATTATGCTGTCCTCTGAGCAGCCAAACCTGAAAGGTACAATCTGGGGTAAGGAATCTGATAAGGAATCTCTATTTAGGAGCAGCTGATCTGGAGGACTGTTGCGGAGAAGATGTAATTCTGTCTGTCCCTCACAGTGACATTCCCTGCTGCTCTGTGCTGGCAGAGGGGAAAGGACGTGGAGGTGTAAAAACCAAGAAATGCAGAGCTGTTGACAGTCTCTGAGTGTGCCATGGATAAGGAAGTGTAAATTACAGCTGGGAATAATTTGGCAGAAACCAAGATAATTTCTGTGCTGGAATGAAAAAACAGTTCAGAAAGTGGTCTGGGGTGGGCATTAGCATGGGACAAGGGCTTGCAGTGCACAGAGCCCTTCCCTAGAACAAGCTCACTGCTCACTGACCCCTGGGAGCCCCAGAGCACTAAGTGGGGGGGGCCTGCAGAGGATTCCCTGTGGTCTCCATCTCCTCCCTCACGCCCTGTGTTCCCCCAGCTGGGCAGCTGTCCACCGACGACCTGAACTCGCTGATCGCGCACGCGCACCGGCGCATCGAGCAGCTGAACCGGCAGCTGGCCGAGCAGCGCGTGCGCGAGCAGCAGCACATCGAGGCCGCCCTGCAGCAGCAGAAACTCGAGGATAAGAAAGCATTCGAGGCAGCCGTGGCCAAAGCGCTGGAGAGGCACAAAAAGGAGATTGAACTAGAACAGGAGAAAAAGGTAAAGTGGCCTGAAGCACCTGGTTAATCTTTGGGTCAAAAGGAAGGTGGATGAGTTAATTGAAACGCCCAGAGAGACAACTGGGATGTTCTGGGTGGTGGGAGACTTCACATGGGTGACCCCCAGGCTAAACGTGAAAAGGAATTGTTGAGAAGGAAACTGCTGCAGTTACAATGGTAAAAGCATACAGGGAATGACTTTGTGAAGTTACTTGTCTCCTGCTGGGGATAGCATTAATGGATCAAAATAAATCCTGGAATGATTTGGGTTAGAAGGGACCCTCAAGACCTTCACCGTGTTCCATCCTCCTGCCATGGGCAGAGACATCTTCCACTAGACCAGGTGGCTCCAAGCATGATCTTGGGAAGGGGGTTGGGGCAGCCACTGCTTCTCTGGGCAAGTCAGTGCCAGCGCCTCACCACGCTCACTGAGACCTTGTGTAGCCATTATAGGGCTATGTAGGGAAAAGGTAAAGTCTGGTTTGGAAGCTCATTTATAAACAAGCTTCCAGAAGTGTTGTATTTGATATGTTACTGTATTTTTTATACACTATTTTGATAGCTGCACTAACTGCCTACTGAGTAACCAGCAGTTACTCACACGGTGAACCACAAATCCATTCTTTAACATCTTTAAGGAGAAGGCTCAGCTGTAAAACTGGACCTCAGCAGGTCTTTAGGATGAAAGACAGGGTCTGTCAGTGCCATGCTGTGACATGTACCCTCAGTGATCACTGATGTGACACAGTGTGACAAACAGCTGAGTAGTGCTGCTGCATTCCCTCTGTGTGTGCCCAGGTGGAAGAGGTGCGGGAGGTAATGGAGAGTGAAATGCGCACGCAGCTCCGGCGCCAGGCTGCTGCCCACACCGACCACCTCAGGGACGTCCTCAAGATTCAGGAGCAGGACCTAAAGGTGGAATTCGAGCAGGTAAGGGACAGGAGTCCCAGGGGGAATTAGAGGGATATTTAAACCCCGGCAATGCACATTTCATGTGACAAGAGTCCTGAACCATGTTTCAGGGGACTGAAATGGGGGCTGGGGAGGGAAGCAAGCTTACCTTGAGGTGATACAGAGTACCTCAGTGTGTAGGTTTTACTTTATTTAGACTGGTCTGAAAAGCTTTTGCTACAGGTGACAAATTTTTGACACAAGTGCAGTAACTTAAATTCACCCCAGTAAGGTTTCTTACTGGTACATTGCATTTACTGTATGCATTTGCCCTAACAAGGACAACAGATTTATAAAAATGCGTCTTAAAAATAAGGTAAATGTTATGAACCAGCTGTTTCTGTTACTTGTGTTGCACTGTTTCAGAACCTATCAGAGAAGCTCAGTGAACAGGAGATGCAGTTCAGACGCCTTACTCAGGAACAGCTCGACAACTTCACCTTGGATATAAACACTGCCTACGCCAGGCTGAAGGGAATTGAGCAAGCAGTCGAGAGTGAGCACTGAATTCATCTTTCTTTAAGGACTAAAAATGTGTTCCCCAAGGGTCCCTTGCCCAAACTTGGGCGTTTAAACTCAGGCTTAGGCACGTAGCTCACACTGCTAAGCACGCAGCAAACCCCAGATGAGCCAGTCCAAGGTAGTTCTTCCAAAACTTGTCTTGTTCTGGCTCTAAACTGTGGGACAGACTTGCTTTAGAGCATGTGCTGAGGGGGTGCTGCTTTGGAAAGCAGAGGGTGGAGAGGGATGGCTGTTGCTGCTTCTTCTCAAAGCCACGTGTGCCCAACTCAGAGTTCCTTCTTGGCTTCCCTTGCAGGCCACGCAGTAGCCGAGGAGGAGGCCAGGAAGGCCCATCAGCTGTGGCTGTCTGTGGAAGCTCTCAAATACTGCATGAGGTCAGGCACGGGGGACAGTCCCACGGAGCCCCTGGGCAGTGCAGTGAAGGCCATCAGAGCCAGCTGTGCTGACAATGCCTTCACGGAAGCCCTGACAGCAGCACTGCCAGAGGAGTCCCTGACGAGGGGCGTGTACAGCGAGGAGGCCCTCAGGGCACGCTTCCACACCGTCCAAAAACTGGCAAAACGAGTGGCCATGATCGACGAGACCAGGAACAGCCTGTACCAGTACTTCCTGTCCTACCTGCAGTCACTGCTCGTGTTCCACCCTCAGCAGCTGAAGCCACCAGCTGAGCTCAGCCCCGACGACCTCGACACCTTTAAGTTACTGTCCTATGCTTCCTACTGCATCGAGCACGGAGACCTGGAGCTGGCAGCCAAGTTTGTGAACCAGCTGCGAGGGGAGTCCAGGAGGGTGGCACACGACTGGCTCACGGAGGCACGCATGACCCTGGAAACCAAACAGATTGTGGATATCTTGACAGCGTATGCCAGTGCTGTGGGGTTGGGAACAACTCAAGTGCAGTGAGCTAGGATGGAGCTTTGGAGGCAGTTCAGCTGTTCTGGGCCAGAGAGAAATCCCATCATCTCCTGAGGGTTCAAACAGAGCTGGTGGCAGGGGCTGGAAGCGGTAAATCAAAGCACGGGTACAGTCTTGTTTCCTTGCACTGTATTTCATTTCACCACCTGTTGTATTTTTATTGGTTTTGAGTTGTCCTGACAACCAACTTCAGGAAGCTTCCCCACAATTTGTGTAAGAATTAATGTTTCCCCATTTTACCAAGTGGGCTTGTGATCCAACCAAAATAATGTTTGTAACCCGCCATTAATCATTTGCCACTTTGTCAGCTGAATAAAACAAGACTTCAACCACTCGTTCCTGCTGTTTAAGTCTCCTGTTTAGCATCAACTACAGCTGGGCAGTACATAGCTCAGTGTTTCTCCATGATCTGAAGAGCTAAAACTCTAATTTACTTCTCTCAAGGAGCAAGAAAGCAAGAATTCACTGCTGTGATTTATTAATGTGTACAGCATACCCATCTTTGAGTACAGGATATGTACAAAACCCGTGTCAGAGCACATCCTGTCCTGGATTTCTGCCCTGGTAGGTTTCTTGTCAGAGCTGCTCTGCTGCAGTTCTAGAACACCTGGTATTTCTACCAGAAAGGCAAACTTTGGTTCAATCACTGTTTTTGCTCAAGGATTTTCAGAATACAGCCAGCTTTAATGTCAGCCATTTATTAGAGACAGTCTCCACTTGCACAAAGTGTAATTTAACCTATACACTCCCAGCACCTGTACCAAAACAGCAGGAGGATGAGGAATAACACCACAGGTGCTGAGCATTGCATTACTTCAGTGTAATCTTTATATCCAGAGTAAACTGGAGATTTAAGTTAGATGGGAAGGAATTACATCTGGTGCAGGGTCAAGTGACAGGAGGCCACGAGAAGTCTTGTGCCTGCCTGAGCAGCCTCCAGGGTGCACAGCACCCCTCTCCCTGCAGCCCCTCCACCTCAGTGATGCTGTTTATCAGGAGCCAGCTCTTGCAGGGAGTGCTGGGGAGGAGGCCTGGGGTAGCCCACGCTGTGTTCCACGTTACCAAGAAGACTGAACAGCTTCCAGCTGCACGAGGAGCATTTCCTTGCCAAGCAGGTCCCGCATCAGAACACTCTGAGTGTCCATCAGTGCTGCAGCACCTCCCAGGAGCCATTCCTTCAGCAATTCCACTCCTCCCAAAGCCTCCTGGGATCATGGCAATCCTTGCTCCCAGTTCTCCAGGGAGGAAGGCAAGAGGGACAGCTACTCACGGTCGCTGTCACTGTCACTACTGTCACTGCTGTCACCATCCCACTTGATACTCTCCAGTGCCTTCCTGTAATGCAGTCAAACAGAGCAGCCATCAGAAACCTGTTGTGACTTCTGCTTGAAGAGAGAGATCCCATAACACAAGGCAAACACAGAACATTATGGGCTGTCTAATGCCTACTGTTCTCAAAAGACAGGCACACCCAGCATCTGGTGGAAGGAAGCACAGCCTCTTGGAAAAGCCAGCTCTTTCAGTTCCCCCAAAGTGGTGAGCCAGCTGTCAAGGGTGCTGGGCTTCCATTTATTCCCTTGGAGCACCCCTGGCTCCAGACTCTGGTCCCCCAAGCCCTCATCACTGTCTGGGGATCACCTGAGCTTGGCTGGAGCAGTGCAGTGAGAGGTGACCACAAGCTTCAGAACCTGGCAGCCACATGCAAGGTCATTCTGTACCACCCCCTGCTTTTACTGAGCTGCAGAGGTGTCTTCAGGCAGCCAGACCCAGCTAGGAGAAGATTCCAGGAAAGAAAGGTGGATAAGGCTACCCCCACCATGGGAAATTCCCTCCTAGGTGGGATGGATATAGCATGGAATCAAAAACTGAGGGGCCATTTCAGTCCTGGAGTCAAGACACAAGCACATGGATTCAGAAGACCGTTGTCTGCTCCCTTGTCAAAGCCTTTCCAAAGGCATTGCCCCTCCAGGACCCTGTCTGCTGTACCCCTTCAGCAGTAACATGAAATATTCCAACTTACTTCTGTGTTTCAGAGAGTTCAAATTCCTCCTCCACTCTGCTTTTCAGCCGTTGAGATGAAGGAAGCCCAAGGGCTGCTGCCAGCTTTACCATCTTAATTGCCTCATCTGGGCAATTGCTTTGCTTAGCACAGGTCAAGAACTCGTCCATCACCTTGTCACTGCAAAGGCAAAGGCAGATGGTGACTGTTCTCAGGGTCACAGGAGAGGTGCCCATTAATTTACAGCCCCTGCTTTAGAGAGAAGGTGACATTTCCAGATCAACCAGTCCATCTCTGCTCCAGGAACTTCACCTCTGGTACAGAGGAAAGGCTACATGGTAAGTTTGGGAACTCCTGTCCCAGCAGAAGACAGCAGGCACAAAGTGCCACAAGGTGTGGAGCTTCTGGTACCACACACCCTCATGGTGTTCACTGGGGCAAGCTCCAACTTTATTTAAAAAAAACCCACACCCAAACAAAACCTATCACTATTCTTTACAAGTTGTGTTCCTCTTCAGACAATTCTCCAGAATCCTGAGACAAGCAAGCTGCTGTAGTCTTGCAGGGAATCACCCAAGATTTAGCATTTGATTTGATAAACTTGTCTTCAGAAATGCAGGCACCTCTGAAAGCCCTGTGCTTGGTTAAGAGCATACTGGAGTATTTCTGAGCATGTGGGAAGCCAGGTGTTTGGGAGTCCTGCTCAGACTGATTTGCACTGCTGGGTTCATCAGTGGCACTGCTCTCCATGGCCCACAGCTTCAGAGACCAACCACTTTGCATATTTTGAGACAGAAAGCTCTTGGAATATTTCCACTGGATAAACCAACAGCCATGCTCACAAACATTCATGTTCTGAAGTAAATGGACCACTGTTACCAGTTACAACTGGAGGCTGGACTACCTGATCTCTAAAAGTCCCTTTCATCCCAAACTATTCCTTCATCCCATAACAGAAATTCATGATCTCAGCCAAAGGGGAGACTCAGTAACTGAAGAACCTAAAAACACTTTACCTGGGAATCCTGTTGATTTTCTGGAAACACTCCATCATTTTCCTATTCAAACCAAAATAAAATAATGATTAAAAAACCCCACATAACAGGAACAGACAGATATTCAACCTCTTGGATGAACCTCCACTGAAACACAGGTAAGCTCAAATTCATGAAACAATCTTCCCCATGGATCCCATGCTGTATCCTTGCAAATGCCATCTGTACCAGCTAACTTCAGTGATTGGTTTAACACAAAGTATCTTAAACTCTACAGAAAATGGTAAGTATAGCTGTGGCAATTTTCCTTTAAATACGTATTTTTAATACATATTTTTAGTATTTTTAAATACTTCTTTGTTTCAAATGAATCACTGTACACAGAACTTCTGTATTTAACAGAAAATAGCTCAGAACCTTAAATCAGAGGCTTTTAGACATTTTAACCTGTATTTCAAGTTCAGATCATGTAGGAAAGTAAATTCTAGCTATTAGAGTTCTAAAAACAGCCTGTTAAGAGTTTTAATTAGGGCTGCTGCTAACTAAAAATTGAATTAAACTAATTAATCTCTTTATCAGTTTGAATTCCAAAGAGTTCTAAAGATCAGAAAATGGTGAGTTGTGGGCCCTCAGCAATGCTCAGGGAAGTGACTGTCAAACCACAGCTTGCCATCAGCAGCTGTACAAAGCTCTACACCAGATAATAAGTTTCTAAACCATTTTTAACAACTCGACAACTGTAACTTGGTGTCAAGAAGGAACAACAACAAAGGAAAAAAACCCCATCACATTCCCTTTATCCCCTCCCTCTGTCTGCACTGGCATTCCAAGGCATTGTCATTAGCTTTTAAGAGCTCAGAGCCCACACGTACCAGGCATCCTGGGTCCTCCCAGCCCTGGCAAACAGCACCACCACATGGCCCAGGGTACTCCCTGTCCACTCCAACGGGACCTGCCCCGGCCCAGCAGGCTCGTGGACAGCTTTGATTTCCTCAGCACACTTGGCAAACGCCAGCTGAATCTGTGAAAACATTGTGCTGTGAAGAACAAAACCTCAGAAGCTTTTCAGTGCAATTGCTCCTGCAGCTCCTACAGGTTTGATCTGTGATTTAAATTTGTGAATTAACAGTCATTACCCCTGGGAGACAAAGACAAATCTGTCACTTCTGTCACTAGGCAAGCTGCAAGGTGGCTTTGCAGGGTCAGCTGTATCTGCCTTCAACACCCTTCAGCCTGAGAAAGCAATCACTGCAATGAAATCACTGGCAATGAAATCCTTGGCAAAAATCCCTGAACTGTGCCATGTGCTTCCCCAGAGATATGGCTGGATGGGCTGCATGACTTCTCCAAACCCTGGGAAGAAGGGATCCTGCTCTGTGTTAACTGGAGGTTTCTTTATAGGTTGAAGACAATCCAAAGGTTTAGCAGGCCTGGATAAGCTCCCATGGATCTGGAAATCTCCAGTGGCAGATGCACTGAACTGGATCTCTAGGACTGACCAGGGATACATTTATCAAAGTCTGGGGAGACACCATTGCTCTCTGCTGAGCTTCTGTGCTGGTTTTGGCTGGGATGGAGTTAAATGTCTTCTGAGTTTCTTCTTTATTTTTGTGGGGCTGTGTTTTATATTTAAGATGGAAAGTATGTTGGTAACACAGGGTTATTTTTGTTATTGCTGGGCAGTGCTTAGAGAGTAGCAAGGCTCCCCCACCAGGGAGTGTGGGAGGGACAAGAAGGAGTTGGGAGGGGACACCTCTGGGACAGCTGACCCCAAATGACCAAGGGACATTTCAGACCACAGGATGCCAAGCTCAGCAGATAGCTGGGGAAAGGAGGAACAGGGGATACATTTGCAGTGATGGTGTTTGATTTCTCAAGTAACTGTTATAGATGAGCTTTCCAGGTGCCTGGCTTTCCTAGGGATGGCTGAGCACCTGCCTGTGATGGGAAATGGGAAATGGGGTTGCGTTCTGCCCTTTTACTGTCAGAGTTCCCTGCACCATCTCACAGGGGAGGGGTGAGCAAGCAGCTGTGTGGGGGCTCAGCTGTCCATGGGTGTTGGCAGCTTCCTTACCTCACTGGGGTGCTGCTCCCTGCTCATCAAAGACAAGAACTCTTCCAACAGATCCTGTCTCCTGGTAAAGCCCAGCTGTTTCACATCTGTTTAGAGAGGCAGCAGTTGGTAGGTGTGACTCATACCCCAGTCCCAAATCCTGGCAATATGGTCAAGGCAGAGCCATTCTCTGTGACTGAGCAGGTCACACTGAGTTCCCTTTTTTTCCTCTCATTATGCACCAAATACATGAACTACTCTGATTCCTTCTTCCCTTCCCTGCTGGTCTCAAGATTTCTGGGTGACAGCCCAGCTACTCCCCTTGGTAAAGGCCTTCAAGGTCCCCAGCACTGACCAGCCTGGTGGTGGTGATGGCCCTGTCACAGCAGGGAGGGAACAACACCCAGAGCAGACCTGTATTATTTTTATTTTTTTGGGGGCCAGATTATATCTTAACCAAGGACCTGCAGAGGGTCCAGGTGATTTGATATCACAGGCAAACACTGCACCTTATCATGGCTACTGCAAGCAATGGGAAATTTCCAAACCAGCTCCAACTTTGCACTGCTCCTGGCGTGTCAGACAAATTGCCTGAGAAGCCATGTGGCCATCACTGACCTTCCCAGACTGAAGGGATCACTTCCAACTGGTTGGCTGCATCCAGTGCTTGAAGGAGGTCCAATATATTTTTAGGAGATGGATAAAAGAGCTGATAAAGGAAGAGAATAATTTCAGTCACCATTGACTGCTCCATTTCTCCATGCAAAAGCTCTGCAGCTCTTACCCTGGAACACACTTACTGAGGGTGACATTTCTTTGTACCACTTCAACACCACCTCAATTTGTTCCATCATGCACAGCAAGGAGAAGAATTTTGACCTAGAGAGAAAAAAACATCCTAATTCAGTGATGATTAGATCAAGCAAACCATAGAGAAGAACCAGCAAATGATGGTGTGCTGATCAGACCTGTATTGCAGATCAAGGACATTGCACTGATTGCAACACTCCATGCAATCAGAAAAGCAGCAGTGTTTCTTACAACAGCTTAATGCTGACACTAGATTATTAGCAGAACTCATTAGATCACTATGTTTTAAAATATATTTTAGAACAATCTTCCTGCCTGATGGCAGTTTTAAAGTACCTGACTGTCTCAAATGCAACTTTTGGATGTAAGAACTGAACTAATTTAACCTTGTTACTTGTGCAAGTTCACAAGACAAGCCTGAGTCCTTGATCCAGTGCACTGACTAGGAAAACATCCCTACACAAAGAAACTATGTGGTTTTGGTGTTACCTCCAAAGCTGCCATCCAGGGAACACAACAGAATGGCAGAAACCACAAGTGGCTGTTGAGATAAACTGATGCTCCAAGACACTGGATTTCAATTCAAATGCCAAAAACTGAGAACAAATCCTAAGCAATCACTGCTCTTATGAAGGATCTAATTCCCAAACTGAACATACAATAAGCAGCTGGTGCTCAGTGTCTCAATCCTAGCTTGTATTGAAGCTGACAACACCACACAACATGCTGACTATAACCTGCACTCCACTCACCAGTAACCATTTAATCGATCCACATCCAAGAATTTCCAGTTGTCTCCCTTCTCCAGGGCCTTATTTAACTGATAGGCAAGCTTGATATCCTTGAGATCCCAGCACTGCAACAAACCAGTCAGGTTTGAGAGCTGTTACCAGATGGAACTCACAAGACTCACAGAGGTACATGGACATATCACAGCCATGCCAATTACCAGGTAGGGAGGAGTCAAGCAAAGAGCTGCAGAGTTATGGCAGAAAGTCACAGGAGGTGATGAGCACAGATGAAAATGGGAGACACTGAAAGCTAATCCTTGTATGACAGGAGGTAAACTCACAGGCAATTCTCCAACAGCTGGAGGGGCTCAAAGGAATTCTGATGGCAAGGAAGAGGCACTTACCACTTGCATGGCCGTGGTAAAAAAGCTGGCTGAAAGGGAGCAAACAAGAGTCTGTTAAGTTCGAGCTTCCAGGGAGGTATAAAACAGCTCATTAACCCACCCTCCCAGGGGAGGGATGAGGTGTGTTCAGTTAGAAACTCAATCTGTAGCTCAGTTTCACAATATAGCAGAGCTCTTTGCTTTCTTGGTGGCCTTTGGTGTGG
>VWYE01029193.1:34562-62543 GCA_013398995.1 Alaudala cheleensis
TAAAGGCCTTCAAGGTCCCCAGCACTGACCAGCCTGGTGGTGGTGATGGCCCTGTCACAGCAGGGAGGGAACAACACCCAGAGCAGACCTGTATTATTTTTATTTTTTTGGGGGCCAGATTATATCTTAACCAAGGACCTGCAGAGGGTCCAGGTGATTTGATATCACAGGCAAACACTGCACCTTATCATGGCTACTGCAAGCAATGGGAAATTTCCAAACCAGCTCCAACTTTGCACTGCTCCTGGCGTGTCAGACAAATTGCCTGAGAAGCCATGTGGCCATCACTGACCTTCCCAGACTGAAGGGATCACTTCCAACTGGTTGGCTGCATCCAGTGCTTGAAGGAGGTCCAATATGTTTTTAGGAGATGGATAAAAGAGCTGATAAAGGAAGAGAATAATTTCAGTCACCATTGACTGCTCCATTTCTCCATGCAAAAGCTCTGCAACTCTTACCCTGGAACACACTTACTGAGGGTGACATTTCTTTGTACCACTTCAACACCACCTCAATTTGTTCCATCATGCACAGCAAGGAGAAGAATTTTGACCTAGAGAGAAAAAAACATCCTAATTCAGTGATGATTAGATCAAGCAAACCATAGAGAAGAACCAGCAAATGATGGTGTGCTGATCAGACCTGTATTGCAGATCAAGGACATTGCACTGATTGCAACACTCCATGCAATCAGAAAAGCAGCAGTGTTTCTTACAACAGCTTAATGCTGACAACAGATTATTAGCGGAACTCATTAGACCACTATGTT
This sequence comes from Alaudala cheleensis, assembly GCA_013398995.1. NCBI lineage: Eukaryota > Metazoa > Chordata > Aves > Passeriformes > Alaudidae > Alaudala > Alaudala cheleensis. Next base: position 35,332 of record VWYE01029193.1, read on the forward strand.
TTAAAATATATTTTAAAAAAAGCAATCATCCTGCCTGATGGCAGTTTTAAGGTATCTGACTCTATCTCAAATGCAACTTTCGGATGTAAGAACGGAACTAATTTAACCTTGTTACTTGTGCAAGTTCACAAGACAAGCCTGAGTCCTTGATCCAGTGCACTGACTAGGAAAACATCCCTACACAAAGAAATTATGCTGTTTTGGTGTTGCCTCCAAAGCTGCCATCCAGGGTACACAACAGAACGGCAGAACCCACAAGTGGCTGTTCTAGTTGTTGGATGGCTGTTGAGATAAACTGATGCTCCAAGACACTGGATTTCAATTCAAATGCCAAAAACTGAGAACAAATCCTAAGCAATCACTGCTCTTATGAAGGATCTAATTCCCAAACTGAACATACAATAAGCAGCTGGTGCTCAGTGTCTCAATCCTAGCTTGTATTGAAGCTGACAACACCACACAACATGCTGACTATAACCTGCACTCCACTCACCAGTAACCATTTAATCGATCCACATCCAAGAATTTCCAGTTGTCTCCCTTCTCCAGGGCCTTATTTAACTGATAGGCAAGCTTGATATCCTTGAGATCCCAGCACTGCAACAAACCAGTCAGGTTTGAGAGCTGTTACCAAACGGAACTCACAAGACTCACAGAGGTACATGCACATATCACAGCCATGCAGATTACCAGGTAGGGAGGAGTCAAGCAAAGAGCTGCAGAGTTATGGCAGAAAGTCAGAGGAGGTGATGAGCACAGATGAAAATGGGAGACACTGAAAGCTAAACCTTGTATGACAGGAGGTAAACTCACAGGCAATTCTCCAACAGCTGGAGGGGCTCAAAGGAATTCTGATGGCAAGGAAGAGGCACTTACCACTTGCATGGCCGTGGTAAAAAAGCTGGCTGAAAAGGAGCAAACAAGAGTCTGTTAACTTCGAGCTTCCAGGGAGGCATAAAACAGCTCATTAACCCACCCTCCCAGGGGAGGGATGAGGTGTGTTCAGTTAGAAACTCAATCTGTAGCTCAGTTTCACAATATAGCAGAGCTCTTTGCTTTCTTGGTGGCCTTTGGTGTGGCATGAGTTGGGTGGGGTATTTTATCCACCTCTAGCAACAACTTGGAGCCCAGACAGAAACATTTTAACACACCTCCCAGGAAATGAAGGAGGGGCACAACATTCTGACTATTTCCAGGAATCCTTCCAAAGACAAAAAGAAAGCTGAGTTGTTTAAAGTGGCTTTCAACACTCCATTAACACCCCGTTGTCTAGAGACCTTTCTTTGCCAAACCCATCTTCAGATGGAAGCTGCATCTGCTTCCAAACTTACAGAAAGGCTTATGAACTTCCCAGGGCAAAGCTGGGTACATACAAATGGCAGAATGAGCCAGGGACACATGGGATGTTCAGCATATACCCCTCCTCCAGTTTCCCATGAAGTTTTACTTCATTAAATGTTCTGAACAGGATTAAGAAGAACTAAAATAGGAAAACTCACACCACACCTACAACAAAAACCTGCCATTCACCTGATGTGCATCACTTCATGAAACTGCTCCTCCTTCAACTGATCTTGTAAATAACCCTAGGATTTTTTATCACATGGACTTAAAACACTCATTCACACAAGCTACACACCTACTTTTACACAGAAGCCAGTGCAGCAATGCACAGCACAATTCCCAGCACTGCAATTTGCCCTTCTTTGTCTCCAGAAATATCAGAAGGGACTGAGAGAAGCAAGCTGCATGCATTTATCCTAGCTAAGTAAAACTACCTGACATTCACAGGTACCTTTTCACCCAAGCTTGAAATCCTTACCATCATCAGGGTCCTGGGCAGTGAAACTTCGCTTCTCAACCTCATTTAACACCTCAGAGATGATGTCTGATGACTGAGCATCAACTGTGGGACAAAGAGAGAACATCATATCTCAGTTGTACCAAGCACTTCCTTAGTGAAGAACATCAGTCTGCAAATACAATATGAAATTGGGAACAAGCAACATCATTTTAAACAAATGTGATTTCTGTGGTGCCCCACACCAGCTGCAATTTAATTTGCTCTAAAATTTGCCCTGCTGTTGCCAGATTTCCACAGCACAGCAGGGCAGATTCAGAAAGATAGAAGTGCTTTCTAGCAAGGAATCAAACAAGCCTGGAAGCTTGTCAGTTAGAAGGCTGCACTGAGAAAAGCAAAGCATTTAAACAAACAGAAATTTAAAAGGGGAAAACCAAACCAAAACAGACCAAACTTCCAAACCCCAGAACCAAACCCAGTGAGACTCCAGAGCAATTCCTTTACATTTCTTAAAACACAAGGACTGCAGTTATGGCTACTCTGCCTTTTGCTATAGCCAAAAGTCCGTGGGCATGGGATCTCAAACAGTTGGGTTCCTGCCCTCTAACATAGCTGTTTTTCATGACAGCTCTAACCCACAGAACCGTTGCAGGAAAACAAACTCTCAGTGCAATTTCATCCCTGTGAGTGGCACAGTATAAAATCACACACAGTGGTCAGATCCAGCCTCCACAGTGACTGAGCAGCATGTGCTCCCTGTATGAAGCTATCCTTTTTTTCACCCAAGCAGAGTCAGGCAGCACAGGGAACACTGAGATCACACCCATAAAGGGTTGCCTTTCAATCCATAAGTGAGCTGCCTTCCCCCATCACACGTGATGTGTCAATGTGCACAAAGCACATTCACAGTGCACCTACCGCCTCTGTAATAGGTGGAGAGGAGATGGTCATAGGATGCAAGGCTGGGCTCTGGAAAGCAAAATCATTGCAGTTACTGCAGCATTCCTGGCTGAGCTTTGTGCCACAGCTCTAATTCACAGTCAGGCAGCATAAGTTGACTCTAATTTCTCTCCCCACCCACCCTGAAGCTGGGCCAGACCTCACATACACACGGCCTGGGAGAGGTGATGTCCAACACTGGACCACAGCTGGAGCATCCTACTTGTATGGGCGAGCAGCCAAACTTCCTGCTCTAATTTTAAAATCAAAAATACTTCATAGCTAGCTTCCCTTTTGCTCATGAGTTTAATCTTTAGCCTATTGACAAGCATGTTACTGGGGAAAGCACACCCCACAGGACATCAAATCAATTCTGCAGATATCCTCTCTTTCTGCAATATTTATTTGAAAGAAAAATATAACCTAGATCAAAAGCTTTTTTCTTTAGAGATGTAGATCTGTAGACCTGAACTGGCTTGGGTGGCTTGTGAAGAACATCTTCCCTGAAATGAGGGACTCTCCACTGTGTTGTGTGGTGCTGAACTCCTACAACACCTGCTCTGTTCTGAAGGTGGCACTGGAATATCATAATCACTGCATATAATGAATACTCTGGTTCTCTTACCTATATCAAGTGCTTCCATTTCCTTTAATACCAATAAAGACATAGTTCTGCCCACACCACCACATCTTCTCAGACTCTTCAGTACAGCATTAAAAGTTAGCAGAGTTGGCTGCACGTTCTGCTGAGCCATGTGAGTCAGGAACTCCTTAAAACAAAATCCCAAATCCTTAGTGCTTCACACGTTATGGATCACAGTTCAGCTTTCAGGTGGGCTAGACACACATTTCCTCAACCTAATCCTTCTCACCCTCCTCAGGTGAACAACTCTGCTTTAACTGATTATTTATTAAGGGAGTACTGTCTCATTTTTAATTCCCAAAACCCAAGCCTACATTACATCAGAATAAATCCTGGACAATTGTCTCTAGAATATAATGGAAAAATTTTATAGTTACATAATATTTTTCCTTACTGATGTGTCATTAAAACTCAAAATTCTATTTCTGTCACAACACCATGAATTATAACTCAAAGAGTTTGTATCTAAAATTTTAAATTTATTTTACCTCCCAGCAGTAATTTTCCCAAATTTTCTGTCCAGGTAGTTCCTGGATCAGGTACATTCTCACAAGGCAAATCACCCTGCAAAGGCAAGGTTGGATTTTTCACATTTGCCACTCCTCCATAGTTACCTTTTCTATTTAAACTGCTGTACTTCCTTTACAGCAGAGTTTATTGTTTGGGGACAAAGTTTTTGCTTTTGGTCTTCTAACAACTGCAGAATTTTACTAGTAAGGCAAATCCCCACACTCTTACCACTTCCCCACCTCTTTTGCTCTACTTTCCTTACCTTGGCTAGTTCCCATCTTTCTGCAAACTTCTCCTTCAGAAACGGGACTGCTCTGATCAGTGCATTGAAGGTGTGCACATCAGCTGGAAATTGTAAGATAACCCATTTTCAATGGCAATTCATAGCCTACAAGTAACAGTTTGTGCTAGCATGGCTCAGTTTCTGGCAAAGTCTCATGCAAACCTGTTTCCAGGGAGCCAGCCACATGCCAGCTGCTGGAATGAGAGTTTGCACTCAGCTCCCATGATCCAGCTGAGGTCCGTACCCCTGCGCCAATCATCACTGCCATGCACAAACAGGAGAGTGCACAAAGTACAACCAGGAGACACTCACCCTTGTGCCTTTCATTCAGCAGGTCTATGTACATGTCATAGGCTTTAGAATAAGCCCCATGCTGCAAAAACAAGAATAAATAATCCTTGACTATGTGAGATCTCACAAGCTGAAAAAATCCCCCAGCACTGAAGAATAACTCTACCTTCACCATCCCACGGATCATGGAGCAATAGGAGTGTGCATTCCTCTCTGGCATTATCTTAAATATCCTCTCAGCATGGTTGTTCTCTCTAGAAGCAATGAACAAGATAAATGTTCAAGAACCAAATGAAAGATTCAACATGTAGAGCAAAATAAGGGCTGTACCCCAAAGACTGCCATTCACATATCACACTTGTGATACTTGAAACTACTCTACAACCACCTACCAGATTCCCATGAACACTTGAAAAGATCAGCAAACACAGGTTTATTTATCAAGTAATACCTGTGAGCATGGGCTGCTAAAAGGTTCAGGTCTGTTCTGTAACAATACAAGTGCACAACCCAGGGACTATGGGAATATAGGCAACATTTTTTATACCTCCATCTGGGGCCAGATGACTGCAAACGTCTTTGAAATCGTCTCCTTGGAGCTTTCTGTTCTGTAGCATTCACCTGGAGAGATTTTGGCAAAAATAAGTTTCTCAGAATTAAATTAGGATTTAACATCAAATGACAAGATTTGCTAAGGAAACTGAAATTCAGCAGCATGGACCAAAGATGTTTTTTAATGGGTCATACTAGAGTAATTTTTATCATAACACTCAGAAAGCAATAAATAGATTGAGAATAATATTTATGTTATTAAACATTAACAGCTTTACACAAAGGACTGTTGCTACTAGGTCACTCATGGATTTTTGTAACACAAGTATCTCTGGGAATGTTGACTGCATCTGATCCCACCTCATGGCATGGTAGTACAAAAATCTTGATGTCACTTTGATATACTCCCACTGTGTATGAAATAGAGATCAACAAGTTTTCCATACCTCTGGTTCTTCCAAACCCTCTTTTTCTTCCTGCTCTTTTTCAGGAGGAGGTTCACCATCTCCATAGAAGCATAACAAATCTAAAAGGCTATTTGTGGTCTCCAGAGATACAGGGGTACCTACAGAAAATGAGATTTTATGACAGTCAGAGAAAGTGGAGAGCTCACCACTCTACAGCCACATCAGAAAACCTCTGAACACCACTTTGCTCTCTCCCAACACAAAGACATTCTCTAGCAAGTCCCAAACCCTGCTGTGACACCAGTACTGCCACAAACCCACTCACCACAGGAGACAATTTGAACTCTGAACTAGAGTATGGTTTTCTACTGAAGCCACTGAAAGTGTAAGTTTTTGTGACCAAGTAGGAGCAGGAAGTGACAGCAGGCAGCCAGAACTGTGAAGCAGCACAATCAAACACAGCATCTGAAATTTCTAGTGCTCTTTATAACTCTTCCTAGGATACACCCTACTGTGAAGAACATGTTGTGCTTCACTTTTTATAAAACAGATTCAAAACCAACAAAAGCATTTTATCTGCTTCCTACTGAAGAAATTGTTTGTTTTCCTTATCACCTAAGTGACATGTCAGACAAGCAGTGGCTAAAATTCTCCAGTAATTCTGGAGAACCACTTCAGCAGACCAGAATCAGTTGTGAAAGGAGCAACAAAGTCCCAAATTTGTCTCCAGAGCCTGTGTCAGCTACTGAAGCATTTTTAGCACAATTGAAGTCGAGCTCCCCCACAGAAGCTGGCAGGTGACCACATACCTGCCTGCAGAAGCTGATCAAACATGTCCACAGACTCCTTCACCATTCTGAGGTGGATGCGCTCCCTCAGAGCCTCCTCACTCACTCCTTCAGTCTGGGGTGTGAGAGCCTCGGGCATCAGGCACTAAAAGCAGAGAGTGGAAGTCACTCACAAGCTCAAATCTTCTCTAGAGATCCTTACTCCTCACCCAATGCACTGCCTGCAGCCCAGCAACAACAGTCCTTGTGATGATGAAGGACCACACACATCCTCATCCCTCACTTTTGTGCCAGGAAGCAACATCTAAACAACACTGCTTTTCTCACTTTGATCTCAAGAACTTGCTATGGTACTGAACTCCCAAAGAGAAATGCCCACTACAAAAACATAATGGGAATAACAGGACTGTGTTCATACTGTGTGCAAAACAGTTTAGAAGTTATCCTTTTCTCTTAGTTTTGGACCAGTCTGACAGTTGATTTCACTGACAAAGCACTAATACAATGAAAAGAACAAAATGCTTACTGGTACGTTGGGCTCTGCTAAAGTCTTGTCAAAATACTGAGGAAAATTCTTTATGATGTATTTTGCAGCATTTCTCCCAGACTCCTTTGACAATGAATACAGACGCTGCACAGAAATGAGACAGAAAAAGATGGAAAAATACACAAATTACAAGGCTGAAAATTCAGAGAAACATCTTTAACAATGAACATCCTGATGGGATCAAATTCAACTCGTGTGTAATTTTCAATTTACTAGAATCACAGGGACAACATTCCAGATAAAATTCTGGTATTCATGCCAGTACAAGAATGTCTATTCTTTAAATGCCATTGTATTCTACTTCCTTGTTACTTAGTCAAGGAACACAGTTGAGACATCTGAAATGTTGCACTGCTACCTCAAGCTCAAAAACATCTCTCATTTTAGAGAGAAAATTGTGAAAGCAATCTGCTACTTCATTTTCTCTTGTATTCAAAACCAGGCTCCAATTAGGTAAGAGTATTCCCAGCCTTGACAAAGGCAGGGAGAAAGCTATCAAGGATGTGAAAGGAAATACCTACAGAAGTGGCTGCATTTCTTGGCATCAGGAAAGGGTCATCCTGGAACATGTAATGAGCAGCAGTAGGATCCTGTGGAGAAAAGAGCTTACATTGAAAAGTTTATAGTTATGTGCACAGGCACAACACTCTGCCTCCTGGAATTGAAGGCACAATGAATTCTTCCATCAGAACCACCACCAATGCACATTTTACACAAGTTCCTCTTGTTCCAAAAGGCTTAGCCTGTTTGGAAGCAGTTTAAAAAGTATTTCCATTGTACACACATACACAGAGGCTAACATGGTGACAAAAAAAGGCTCCTTCCTATAACATATCAAACAGTAAGTGCCCTGCAGAGCAAGTAGGACCCCAAGTGTAACGTCTTGGGAAGCTGATGGGACTTGGCAAGTTTTGATTCAATTCCCAGAATTCAAGACAGATGGAATTGAAATGCATCACAGCATTTCCAGGTTTGCCAGCAAGAGCAGACACTCACTGCACTTTTTAAAGCCTTTCTGGACTGAGATTGGGAAGGACATTCTGTATTGGGAAGCTGAACTGGTGAAGGAACTTGCTCCGTGTGTTAATGAAAGTCTTACCAAAGCACTGCAGCTCTCTCTGAACACATGAATGAGGCTTTAAGGACACAGCAAAACACCCTGAGCCAAAGGGAAAACCCTGATGTGAAAGTCCCATCTCTCATTTTTGACCCCAGTAGAAATGAAAGGCATCCTGAGCACACAATGGACAAACTGAGCCATCTCCATGGCCCACAGAACCACTCACCCTGTTCACAGTAGAAGCCAAGGTCTGGAGCACTGCAAGCTTATCCCTAAACACAAATGAGTTTGATTAATACTCAGCTGCAGACTTTGAATGCTGTGCATTGTTTGGAGAACAAGCACAGGGTTATCCTGACCCACAAGGATTTTCAGTTCTAGAAAACAATGTTTTTGCTGCACTAAGATATCAACACTTTTCACAAAGAAAGAGAAAATTAAAACATGGTCTCAGTTCTTAAGCAACCCCAGGAAAAGAAAGATTTTGAGGAAAACCAGAAGAGCATCTGTGTTTTCAGCTATTACTCCTGCCCTTATAATACATTATCAAAGAAAAGTTATAGGGAAGAGACACAGAAATAATTCCTTGGAATGCTGCTTCTAGAGCATCTCTGAGAGATTAACATATTTAAGTTGTTCCACAAGACATGTCTCTGCAAGAAAAAATAAACCAAACCAAAACCAGGCATCTCAGGACTCCTGTGCCTGTGGAACCTTAAGACTTTGGTTGTTTCAAGCAAACAAGAAAAGGCCAGTGAAAGTGTTTAGGTAAAGGTGTCCTTACTTTAGGTTTACACGTGACACCATTTGATCACCAACTTAATTTCTGCTGTACAGACATGCAATTCCATCTTAAGTGCTCCCAACAAAATAGGTTTGGTTCAGCTGTGTGATTTCTGAGCAGGATTTATTCAGTCAGCCATCAACAATCAAGTGTTATTTTACTGGAAGAAACACAGTCACATGCAAACAGCCAAATGAACTTGGTTTTACAGATCTTTAGCAAATGTGATCTTTTACAAAGAAATAGAACCATGCTTAAAAATGCAGGTTTTGTAAGTGTTTTTGAAAGAAATGTCAGGAATGCAGTGTAGATAATCTGCAGAGAGTAGGAATCAAGAATATCCCCTGAGCTCCAAATCAGCATGAAAACCACTAGTGGGACTTTGCATCAAGGAATACAGGAACCTCAGCTTTCTTCTTCAGACTTGGTTGACAGACCACATCTAGCTGTCTAACACTGATTTTTTTTTCCCAAGTGAAGATTCCAAAAGTGAACACTCACCATGTTTTCCTTCGGGGGAGCACAATTTCTTCTTGAGTTACTGTGAGGAACAATATTAAAATAGTCATTGGAAACAAAGAGATGCCCAAAGAGAACGCTGACCCTTAAGTTGTAGCAAGGTGAGGTAAATCCTTCTCCCAAGTGGTAGGATAAGTGCAAATGGCCTTAAGTTGCACCAGGTGAAGTTAAGATCAGCTATTAGGAAAAAATTCCTTCACTGAAAAGTTTGTCAGTCACTGGAATAATGGAGTGGTGGAGTCACCATCCCTGGAAGGGTTTAAGACATGTTGATGTGGCACTTTGGGATGTGGTTTGGAGGTGCCTTGGCAGTGCTGGGTTAAGAGCTGGACTCCACTAACTCAAAGGTCTTTTCCAAGCCAAGCAATTGTATGATTCTACAAAAATCGATGAGTTAAGCTGATCCAAACAAGGATTTTAAAACCACAGTCTAATACAGGTTCGTGGAGCTGCACAACCCAGTTCAGGTAAGAAATCAAGTTAATCCAAGAAATTTATGCACAATGAAGACAGGGAGAAAGAAAACCCAAGGAGGGGAAAGAGGGTGTTGACATCATCTCTATCTCCTCACACACTGTGTTGTTTAGAGATTAAAAAACACATGCAAGAAACCAGTAATGAAGACATCTCACCCTGTGAATTGTCCACAGTCTTTTCAAGAGCAGTACTGCTTGAAGAGCTCCTAGAAAACAAGCAGGGGGTTGAATTTATGGCAGTCACGCTAATCCAGCAAAAGCAGAATAGTGGAATTCTATACCACAGGTCAGAATTAACTAAAACATTAGAGGGAACTGGAATGCATTAGAGTAACTGTCAACGTCGCACTAATTCCAAATTATTACAATAAAACTTATATTTGATGCTTCTCTTAAGGCCCTTGTTTCAAGAGACAAGAAGTTGTATGTCAAAAACTATACTACAGAAAAAAATCTGTGATTACTTAACATTGGGGTATAACATTTTTAAAGTACTTGTCATTAACTCATTCACCTTAGAAAGAAAATAATGGACATAAACCAGAAAAGACACTTCATGTTTTAGAGACAGGGTCATGCTGAAAACAGCACTTTAAAAAAAAATACTTCAGAGATGAGTAGTGTTCACAGTAGGAGAAAACCCAAAGTAATGATGCAGGTGAATCAGCCCTGGTGAGTTCCAGATGTCTCTACAGAGGTGCAGAAGCTCCTTACAAAGCCACAGCTGCAGCACACACAGACACACTTACTCACTCTGCTGAGTATCACAGAGCAGCTGCTTTGTGCTCACTCCAGACTGCTTCAAGTCTTTCTCACCACTGTTCACATTTTACTGCTTTTAACACAAACTAAGACTTACATTAAAAAAATTTTACTCGTTTTGCTCATGAGGCAACTTAAAGTAAAGCTTTACTGCACCTCTGACCTTCAGTGCCCCCACACTGACCTTGACCCTGAGGGAGAGGCTGTAAAAGTGCAGGCACAGCTCTGTGCTTTACCGAGGCACTGCACAATTCCAGCTGCTTCTGGCAAGTCCCCTAAACTGATTAAGTATAATTTTGCCATCCCAAAAATGAGTAATGATTACCCAGTGAAGTGGGACCTTTACATTTGAGGCAGTCCCTAAACAAAACCATCGCACAGAATCATGGAATGTTAAGGTGTTGGAAGGGACCTTTACGATCTTGTTCCACCTCTGCTGCCATGGGCAGGGACACTTTCCACTAGAACAGGGTGCTCCAAGCCCCATCCAACCTGCCCTCGAACACTGCCAGCGTTGAGGCACCACAACTTCGCCAAGCATCCTCTCACAGTGTCTCACCACCTCTACAATAAAAAATTTCTTCCCAATAGCTAATCTAAATGTCTCCTTTTACTATCTGTACTCCTTATTCCTTGTTACTCCTGTTCACTACAATTCCTTAAGAAAGATCCCTCTTTGGCCACCTTCTGAAGGTGGGCCCCCTTCAGATACTGGAACAGTTATGGGGTCTCCATGCAAAATTCCCTTCTCTAGGCTGAACAGCCTCAGCTTCCTCAGCCTTCGTTAGCGGAAGAGCTCATCCGCTTTTTCATTAGACTCAGCTCTAGGAATCGCTTAAACGCTCAAACTCTCTCCCAGGGAGGCTCTGAGCCGCCCCAAAGCAGGGAAGATCCCCGGGAAATGTTCCAAAAGAGCCCCACACAAGGAGTTCCCTCCCGCCATGCCGCCTCGACCACGCCGCGCCGCCGCCGCACCCTCGCACTGCGCCTGCGCGGCCGTTCCCGCCTCACTCCCCACACACCCAGCGCTGCTCGTCCGTCCCTCCTCCCCGGTGCCACCGACACGCGGCCCGTCCCTCCCCTCCCGGCAGCCCCTCACCGGTAGCTGTCCCGCCCGGCCGGGAGGCGGCATCTCCGGCCCAGGCCCAGCCACAGCGCCCGCTGCCAGCAGCCGCCCCCGACCCGCCGCGCCGCCATGCCGGGCCCGCGCGCTGTGCTCTGGGAAGGCGGGCGGCACCACTCCTCCAGCGGGGGGGGAAGCCGCGCCCCTCCGCGGCGGTGGTACCGCCCGGCCCCGCCCCCCCCGCAGCCCGGACCGCGTGGTGCTGCCGGTGGCGCGGCGCTTCCAGCGGGAGAACGGGGCCAGCTGTCAGCCGGGAAAGAGTTGCTCGTTCGCCATGAAGCCGCCCAAAGTGGTGCCGTGGCGCCGGCTGGTTGGGGTGTCCTTCGGGATGTACACGGCCGAGGAGATCAGGTGAGGCTCCATGTGTGCGCATCCCGAGCTGTGCGGGTGCTGCTGGGCACTACGAGTCCCAGCGTGCCCCGCGGCAGGGCGCCGGGGAGCTGCGGCGGGTTATGCCGCGCGGCATGCTGGGACATGTAGTCCGGTTGGGCCGTGGCCCAGCCGCTGGGATGGCGGCAGCCGAGTTTTATGCAAAATCTCACACATCTTGAGGGGACACACTGACAAAGTTATGTGATTTCTCAGTAGAGTAGCTAGAGATTTCAAAGAAATATTTGCTGAGATAGTAATTATTTTGCTCATTGTATCGTGAAATCAACGATACACACATTCCCATTGTATTCGCAAAATACTCTCAGAAAGATGTTTTCATCAACTGAGAAGATCACACAGATACTAAATGTCCATGCGAGTTGTACCGTTCAAATGCGTATCATGTCGCTGTTTATTGCCGTTGATTCTCACTCTTTCAACTTCAGGAAACTGAGTGTGAAAGCCATAACAAACCCTCAGTACCTGGATAATGTGGGGAACCCGGCTGTAAATGGACTTTACGACTTGGCCTTGGGGCCTCCGGACTCCAGAGAAGTGTGTGCGACTTGCATGCAGAACTTCAGCAACTGCCCTGGACACTTCGGCCATATAGAACTGCCTCTGACTGTCTACAACCCCCTGTTCTTCGATGTATGTACACTTAATTATTGCTGGTGAAAGGGGTGGTGGTGTCGTGTATTGCAGTCCTTGAATATAGTAGAGGTGCCAAGATCTGTTTTCTCTTTTAAGTGTAGTAACAGCAAGTGTAGTAGAAAAGCTTTTGAGTGTCATGATATTCTATACAAATAGACCTTTTTGAAAAATATGCACTTAGTTGTAACTATTGTTTTACTCAATATTGATAAGCAGGTGAGGGGGGAATATTAATCCTAAAGTACGTTCCTGACTGTAGGATGTCATGCTTTAATTAAATGAATGGCACAGTAAAAATTATAATTTCCTTTAAACAACTACTGCACATGAGCAGCTGTCTACTCTTCCAGTTTTTAACATGCCTGAGCTGGGATGAATTTTCTTCCTGAGGTGCTGATCTCACCATTTACAGTAGGTGCCTTTTGCACAGGCTACTAATTGAGAGTCAAAACCTCACTTTCAACTGACCAAAGTTAGATGAGGCACTCATTTCTAGCCTTGTTCCAGCTTTAAGTAAAATAACTGTGCTGACCAAGGATTAAGATCATGCAGCAGTAATGCCCAGCCTTCAGGCCACAAGGGTTGCGTGCAGCTGGAATGAGAGAACTGTGTTAAATAATAACACAGAGCTGTTTTAAATAATAAAAACCACTGATAATTTCCCAGACCTTGAGGAGAATGTGGAAAGATCTTGTAGGATTGAGACCAGAATGTTTCATTTTACTGGTGTGGAGGTTTGGGTTCCACGTTGTCCTCTATGGGGTGAGTGGTTGGGAGCTGTAGTCATGATGCTGTGTGAGAGCAGCCTTGGTCCCAGAGCTGCTGTAGATACCATAGGTGTTTCACATATTTATTATGTAGACAGCCTGCAGAGAGTTTATCTGCAGTTTATCTTTGCAAATGAGTTTGGTTGAAATAAATCCTTTATGATTAAAATTAACCATCAGTCTAATTTCCCAATTATAGTAGCGCTTTATTTTAAAGTCCAAACAATTATATTTACTTGCTCACTGTGCAAGCCAGTACATCTGCCAGGATAACCTTTTCTTCCCCCTTTCTTTCCAGAAATTATACCTTCTAATCCGAGGCTCCTGTTTGAACTGCCACATGCTGACATGTCCCCGAGCTGTGGTTCACTTGCTGCTAAGTCAGCTGAAGGTGCTGGAGAAAGGCTTGCTTCATGCTGTCCATGAGCTTGAGATCATTCTGAACAGGGCAAGTACTGTGTAATGCTCCATCCCTTTGGGAGTTCATGGGCTCATTACTATAAAGCTCTCTGGCAATTTCTTTTCTTCTGTTCCTTTCAGTTTGTGGAGCAATGTGCAGACGCAACAGGCTCAGAAATTGAAGAAGAGTTGACTCGCCACATTCAGGAGATGTTACAAAGCTCCCAAACAAGAGATCGGTGCTCAAATGTAAGTACAGACAGATCTCCTGAGATCTTGGCCTTTATCCTCTTAAAACATCAGGACAAAACCTGCCTTTGTAGGTGCTGGATTTTGTCCACTTCTGAACTGTCCTATGTTTAGAGCGCTTTTTGAGGGAAATGTCTGGAATTAAATTTAAAAAGGATTTTATTTCTCGTTAGTATAACTGTTGAATTTCTGGAAAATAGGGAAATGTCTGTGTAGGGAAACGTTTTGATGGTGTAAATACCATATTAAGATCTGATACCTACAGATGGTGATACTTCTCTGTGTGATCCTCTGGCTGTTTTGAGCAGAACACATTTTGAGAGCTCGTGCATCCAGCAAACTTGCAGAATTAATCACAGTGACGTTTTTAAGAAGACTTGTGTAATTGAATTCTAATTTTTGTTTAACAAAAATTTAATATACATAGTTAGTAAAGACAAATGAATGAGAAGATATTTAAAAATCTATGATCATTGAGCAGATGTGTTTATAAGCCAAGTTTAATTTCTTGATCACTTGTTTAAAAACTAAGCTTAAGCACTTTGTAAATCATACATTCATGAGCAGAATTGATTTTTGTCACTTTCTACCTTGTTAAGTCATCATTAGTGAAAAGCTTTAAATTCCAGTAGTGACTTGAAAAATAAAGACTATGGAATAAATAGAAAAAGGAGGATGGAGAGCACTGAGGGATGTATGTCTCCAGCAAATGGGAAAACAAGAAAGAACACTGCAGATCAAAGCATGAATTAATGAGTTCATGGATGTGTGTGCATTGATACTAATAATGTTTGTGTTGATAGTTAATGTTAATTGTACAACATTCAATGAATTACATGACATCTTTTAACTTACTTCTTATTATATTCATTATTTTTAAGTTGTGTTGTTTTTTTTTTTTCCTTTACCAGGTCAAAAATGTGTGTGAGTGTAGAAATAAACTGATATCACAGTTCTGGAAAGCACACATGGGTTCAAAGAAATGCCCAAACTGCAAGTAAGTTTAACAGCATGAGGAAACTGTTTTCTAGTTAAATACTGTATTTATATTAACCTTTATCTGCCTGCCCTACTTGGGTTTTTTTTCCTTTAAGATCCAGGAGATCCCTGGTGCGAAAGGAGCACAACAGCAAGCTGACAGTGACCTATCCTTCTACAGTGTACCATAAGTCAGGAGAGGAAAGCATTCTGGATGAAACAGCAGGTGAAATATCTGTCTTCTCAAATATCTTTGCACTTTTCCCCTGCATTTAAGGGGCACAGATTCTTAGCAGTGACTGTGCACTTGGAACTCATGTATAAAAAATACTGATTATAACTGAACCAGTAAGCTGGGGAGTCAGAGAGAACCCAATTCCATTAAATTTCTGTTTGAGAGCCCATTGTGCTTTTGCAGCTTCAAGTGTCTCTGTGTCAGGAACAGAAGTACAACAGCATAATCTATGTGGACTTTAGGGTGGTTTTGGGGCACTTTATTTTTGGCGGGTTGTTGGTTTTTTGCTGGATTTTTTAAACACATTTACACAATTACAGATAAGATTAATTAGGAGGAAGATGACCAACTTCTGAAAGAAAATCACATAATCCTAACTCTTATGAATGAATTTCCTCTTTAAGAGTAAAAGACAAAAAAAGAAAGCAGGTGACACTTTCTAGGATTAATTAACCTGTTATTTGAATCAATTTAAACCTCCTTTTCCTTCTTGTATCCTTGATCCTTCATACAATGAGACAGAACTGAAGCAGACATTTATGTGTTATTGAGCCCTTAGGAAAGGTTTCCATAGAGAGTTTGGGGTTTTTTGCTGTTTTTGGGATTTTTGGGTTGTTTTTTTTTTTATTCCCTACTCAGTGATTTAAATACTGGATTAAATCTCTGGAGCTGTGGCTGAAGAAGCAAAATGGGAAGTATTTAATATTCTGAGCTGGGATGGATCACACAGTTAGTACATTGTGCATAGCCTGTGCATGGTTAAGTCTCAAAAGGAAGTACCTTTAACCTTGGCATTGATGCATTTCTGCTTAAAGAATGGAAAGGTTTTCTAGGTGAATGGAGAATTAAACTTGCAGTGCAAAAATCTGCATTACTGGACCTAAACCAGAAAAATAGGAAACTGTCTGAGCTCATGGGAGAACTGCTTTTCATCAAGCTGTGGAAATTCAGATCTAAAATCTCTGGCTTTGTTTTGAAAATAATTGATCTTTTTGCTTTTCAGTAGCAAAGCCATGTGTTTTCCTTCCTCTCCAAAGCAGAGGTAGCCCAGACTCTCACTTATAATGTGGATGAATTGCTGCTTGGTGCTTTTGTCTCCTTCAGCTGAGTATTTCATGGGAACCTTGATGCCTCACTGGTAGTACCTGAACCCCCTAAAAGGTTCCCCAGCTGCAGGCTGACTCTTGATTTGTGTTTTGGTCAGGGTATGAGATCATTTGAAGAAAGGTTCCAGCTCACTATAAGTCAAAAAAAGCATAAACTTTAGATGTTAGAGTGGAGTCTTGTTTCTGTTTTTTATATCTGTATTTGCTAGTCACAGAAATTGTTTCTTTTTCACTTAATTTTATATTCCCAAAGTAAACATTTAAATGATAATTTTGATGTAGATGTCAGCCAGTATATTTTGTGTGTATTTCCATTCCTACTCTGAGCTGGAAGCACCACTGTAAGCAAAAAAAAACCCTTTCAGAATAAAATCTTGAGAATTCTTTTTAAATAAATATTTTATCTTTCTTTTTATTACTTTTCAGGTATTGATGAAAGCCAGTTAGGGAAGAGAGGATACCTGACACCAATGACTGCCAAGGAATACATCCTGGCTCTGTGGAAGAATGAAGGTAATGGTTGTGAAGAGCAACATCACTTTGTTTTCTCTACCATCTAGTGGACAAACCTGCAAATCTTCCAGTGTGAACTCCTTATCACATCTTTGCCTTTTGCCTTAAGGGCTCCTGGCTGCAAAATAGGTTTTGTGACAGGAGGACTGGCAGCCAGTGAATGCAGAGACCTGGATTCAATTCACACTTTGATCAGTTATTCTCAAATTGTGGCTCCCCACAAATCATAACTGTTGTTTGCAGAGAGTGTGATTTTCCTGTGGTGCTGCACCCCACAGTTCTGCTGGTTAAAGACTGAGAATGGATTTATCAGCCTCTTTTTTGAGTTGCCTGTACTCTGGATCTGTCTGCAGTTGCCAGGAGAAACCAAAGCAGTTTTGTGAATCACTCACAGTCAGTAGCTGGAAATTTTCAAAAAAAAGAGTGGCAATTCTTTCTAAACTGTGTCTGAGTGTTTTTATTTTGAACAAGCCCAATAGTGTTAACTTAGCAGATTCTTTTGACTTGGTTGACCAAGTGCATCTGGGGGTTTGGATTCCCAAACAATAGCAATGAGAATGAGTTTATATTTCTTTTGTATCTTTTTAGGTTTCTTCCTGCGTTATCTCTTCCCTGGGATGGATCCCCATGAGAGTTCAGGATTCAGTCCAGACATGTTTTTTTTAGATCTACTTGTGGTTCCACCTTCAAGGTAAAATTTATCCCCCCAAAATTTTGTAGAAATCACAGAGTTTAGTGCATCCTTTGCAGGAGTTGGAATTCAATCTCCTGTAGTACAGACATTGGTCTGCTTAAGTGTCATTGGAGTGTTTAAATAATAAAAATCACATGAGTAATGGATGATAAATTCTATTGTAACTTCAAGTGAGTTTGTTAGAAGACTTAAATACTAATTATGGAATAAATATATTTTAGTATTTTAAATGATTATGGAATATTATAACTGCACAGTACTGATAGAATTTCTTGTTGACGATCATTCCTCTTTTATGACTGTCCCAGTAGAATATATGAATTTTTAAATGCCCACTGTTAATTTGGATTATTTTCCATGGCCTGAAGATTTACCTTTGAGGGTTTGAGGTTTATCAGGGTGCTTTTGAGTGGCTTTAACCTTGTGATTTTACTTTGCTGCAGGTATCGCCCTGTGAATCGCGTTGGAGATCGCCTGTTCACCAACGGGCAGACTGTGAACCTGCAGGCTGTGATGAAAGATGCCCAGCTGATCAGGAAGCTCTTGGTTTTCATGGCCAAAGAACAGTGTCAGCCCATAAAAATTACAGAGGAAATTCAAACAGTAAGAGTTGCTGGTTATCTTACTCTTTGCTTTTTTGGATGTGTGGGTGGAGTTCAGGAAGGCTCCTGTTCAAGCTGTTCCTGTAACAGTTTTTGCCTGAGCTGTTGGAATATCTGCTGGTGGAGATGTTCCATACCTTATTTTGTTTTTTCCCTCTGCTCTTTTCTACCTGGTGCAAAGGGAAAAACATTTTGCTCAGATTCTCTTGGCCATGAATTTTTGCTATTAGATTACTGTATGTGAGACATAATGGGCTCCTGTTTCTGGACAATGAAATATGGACAGCACAAACAGTTCCAAATAAAACTTTGCCAGCATCTCATCACATGAAAAGAGGGGGGAAAAGCCACTTTAGCTCTAAGCCTAGTGGAGCCAGTTGTGATTGTGTTTATTTTTTGACAGCTCATGTCTAAGTATGACCCAAAACATCACAAATAATATAATTAGTGACAATACTTGTCTGCTTCTGACAGTTCACATGTAAATAATAATATGTCAGCTTGCCTCATTCCATATTTGCTCATCAGTTGTATCATTGAGGGGTCTTTGACACTGGACTCAGTTTCAAGGGAACTTGATTTACATCTGCAGTGTAAAACATTTTGGAAGCATTGTTAGTTTGAATGTAGCCACTAGGTGGAGATCTGTTCTTAAAACATTTGACAGGAGGTCAGTGAGTTTGGGATGTGACTGGTTTAGTGGCTTTTGGACTGAAAACCAAGTGATGTAAATGATAAAAACTCTTGGATTTACATTACTTTTATCTAAGAATAGAATTTTCTAGTGGCACTGATTCCTAACATGGACTGATTCCCTGTGCAAAATAATGGTGAATGTTTCTTTTGCTATATTTAACACTATAATTAATACTATAACTTCAGCCTAGTAAGGAGAAGATATTTTTTGTTCTGTCCAAGTTTCTAATTTCTGTTTCTGTAGGATAGTGAACCTCTGGACCGTTCTGTGCTGACAATGATTCCAGGACAGAGCATTGCAGACAAGCTGTACAATGCTTGGATACGTCTCCAGAGCCACGTCAACATCGTGTTTGACAGTGACATGGACAAGCTGATAACAGATAAATACCCTGGTATTCGTCAGGTGGGTAAGCAGGAGTCTTAATTAAAAAAGAGAAGCTGATGGAGTAAGGAAAAAAATGAACTATTGGTGGTTAGTATTATATTATTATATGTATATTTTCCTGACACTCGTAATTGCAAGAATCCATCTGGCTTTCCATGCTTCCAGGTTTTAATTGCATTTTCCTGACACTCATCATTGCAAGAATCCATCTGGTTTTCCCTGCTGCTCCCAGGTTTTAATTGTAGCCTTCTGTTTCCAAAGCTGCTGGAGAAGAAGGAGGGGCTGTTCCGCAAGCACATGATGGGCAAGCGCGTGGACTTCGCCGCTCGATCCGTCATTTGCCCCGACATGTACATTGGCACCAACGAGATTGGCATCCCCATGGTGAGCAGAAATAAGGGGCTGTGTCCTTCTGCTGCAGCTCAGGACTGACCTGCACTGCACAGTTCAAAATCTGGAGGGTTTCTGACTTATGTGAACTCTTTCCTGCCGGGTGTTAATAAGGAGGGAGCACCGAAGAGCAGGAAATTCTTGCTGTTACAAAATGAGACCACCACATTTGAGAAAGAGGATTTAAAAAAACCAAAGATAAAGCTGTACTTGCTTTGTGGGATTAGGAATTGGTGCAAACTTTAAAAGTAGAGCCTGTTCCTCCTAGGGTCTTTGCACAAGGTATTTTTGAGGTATTGCAGCCTTAAGAAGGCCATGATACCAACTTCATTCATCCTTCTTAAGGATTTTTAACTTCATAGAGATGACACCAAGCCTGAATTTGAGCTTTTCATTGTATTATCTTTGCAGGAAACAGTGAACCTGGTGATAATGTGCTTTTTCTCTGTATGTGTTGGCTTATTTGCAGAATCGAAATCCATGCTTGCTTTCTTTAACTGCTAATTGAGTTTTACACTGCAGTAGAAAATTGTAAAAAGGACACTGTTTATATTCACATGATAGAGGATTTTAAAACAGAAAAGTATTTATTTGGCATTAAAGTAAACTGAGGAGGAGATGCATTCAAGAGCTTAAATTCATTTATGTTTGCATTGTATGAGTTAACTTTTGACACTGTTTTATCAGTGGCCTTTACACCTCAAAGCCAAAATTGAACAACGTGTTTTTTTCTCTCCTCTTTTCCCCCCTACCCAGGTATTTGCCACCAAGCTGACTTACCCTCAGCCAGTCACCCCCTGGAATGTCAAAGAGCTGAGGCAGGCTGTCATCAATGGCCCCAAGGTGCACCCTGGGGCCTCCATGGTCATCAACGAGGACGGGTCGCGCACGGTGCTGAGCGCCAGCAGCCTGACCCAGCGCGAGGCCATCGCCAAGCAGCTGCTCACCCCCTGCTCAGGGGCTCCCCAGACAGGCCTGAAGATTGTGAGTATGGGCAGAGCCCTCCTCCACCTCTGGTTGGGGGGGTAGGAACAAAAACATGATACCTTTTCAAATTCTAAGCCCCATTTTTTCATCCTTTACTTTCTCCTAATGCGCAGTGTGTGGCATTCATGGTGCCACCGTGCAGAGTATTCTTAGTGGTGGCCTTGGCAGTGCTGGGTCCATGATCTTCGAGGTCTTTTCCAACCTAATTACTTCTATGTTACTTATTTCTCCTCTGTGCTACAGCTTAATCAACCTTTGAAACTTGCTAACTGTATCACCATCCCATGCAAGAGTTGAAAATGTACTATTTAGCTACTAGGGCAAAAGTTTTGGTGTTTAATAGTGTTTTCACATTGTTATGCATTACCCTGTCTCATGAAGGCTTAGCAGAGATTTGAAACTTAAGTCTGAGTATTTGTGATGTATTGTATTGTGATTAACTTTCAGAACCTGAGTTAAACATGAAAGTATTTAGATTGTACAAACAACTTACCATACTCTTGTTGATAATCACTTGAGGGGATATTTGGGTGATACTAACAGAAAAATTAAATGAGACTGTTCTGAGACACTCTGTTGTAGATAAGGATATACTGTGTTGTACTCAAAGCTGAAATTAAGAGATTCCTGGCCTCTGCTTCAGCTACTGGGTCATACTACTACCTTAGTCTAAGGTGTCCAGGGCTGTAGCAGCTTTGGACCAAGCAGATGTTTTCCACACAGGGAGGAAGGGTTTCGGTTTACCGCAAGACTTAAAGAGGAAAAAGCCCTGGAAGTTTCTTTGCTCTCCTGGCAGCCATTGGCTCAATGCCAGGACAGAAACACGGACAGGTCTCTTTACCTGTNAACAACACGACACACATGTCCTCAGGCAGGAAAGAAAGAAAAGAGTTTTTAATTTTCTATGACCATTTATATACATTCAAATCATGGCCAGTGATTGGGGAATGAAGCCTCTACCTCTCCAGTCACACTGGCTAACACAAATGCTTGTCAAGCTCATCCCTCCTACAAGAAAGAATGTAACCATTGAAAACTCATTAGAAAAACAACCCCGGTGTTAACATTACAGACCACAAAAACTGACTCTAAATATGAAAACTTACCATAAGGCTTAAAAATCTAGGGTGACGCTGAGGCCCAGCAACCTAACCCAAATCTGTGTGCAGGTGTGTCGGCACATCCGGAACGGGGACGTGCTGCTGCTGNTCACTCCACTCTGGCCACCTGTAAGACTGTATCACAGGGCTGGGTGTATTGTAGGAGGCATCAATTCAGCCCGGTGGGCTTTGGATGAGGAGCTGACTGATTTGATCACTGCAGTTTGGGGGAGTGAGTGGGCAATAGCAGCCTCGATTCTCTCTGAGTTCTGCACAGAACACGAAGATATTTTGGCTGTGTGTGCATTTCAAGATAAACTAATACTTCCTGAGGTGTCGCACAGCTACACGAAATAACAACACGACACACATGTCCTCAGGCAGGAAAGAAAGAAAAGAGTTTTTAATTTTCTATGACCATTTATATACATTCAAATCATGGCCAGTGATTGGGGAATGAAGCCTCTACCTCTCCAGTCACACTGGCTAACACAAATGCTTGTCAAGCTCATCCCTCCTACGAGAAAGAATGTAAACATTGTAAACTCATTAGAAAAACAACCCCGGTGTTAACATTACAGACCATGAAAACTGACTCTAAATATGAAAACTTACCAGAAGGCTTAAAAATCTAGGGCAACACTGAGGCCCAGCAACATAACCCAATCTGTGTGCAGGTGTGTCGGCACATCCGGAACGGGGACGTGCTGCTGCTGAACCGGCAGCCCACGCTGCACAGGCCCTCCATGCAGGCGCACCGCGCGCGCATCCTGCCCGGCGAGAAGGTGCTGCGCCTGCACTACGCCAACTGCAAAGCCTACAACGCCGACTTCGACGGGGATGAGATGAACGCCCACTTCCCCCAGAGCGAGCTGGGCAGGGCTGAGGCCTACACCCTGGCCATCACTGATGAGCAGTACCTGGTGCCAAAGGCAAGTGGAGCTGCCTGGTGAATTTATTTCTAGGTGCAATCGGCTTTGTTTTGTCTGATGATAAGTGAGATCTTTTTTTTTTTTTTTTAATTTATTTGCTTACTTCTGAGTAAGTAAATTTATTTCTGTGTTCTTTCTCTCTCCACTTGTTGTTCTGTTCCTCTAAAAAAGGCTGAGTACATCCAAACTATCTTGTTCCTTTGTCAGCGTCCAGAAGAGATTCAGCTGAGAGTTGTGCTGTAATGAGTTCTTCATCAATTACTTAAATGCTTTTATCCAGGAGGAATAATTTTGGGAGTTGAAGGCACATGACTTACTAACCCCCCTACCACCACCTTTTTGTTGTTCCCTTTTTAGGATGGGAAGCCACTCCCTGGCCTGATCCAGGACCACATGATTTCAGGAGTCAGCATGACAATCCGGGGCTGCTTTTTCACCAGAGAGCAGTACATGGAGCTCGTGTACCGAGGGCTGACAGACAAAAAGGGAAGAATTAAAACCTTTCCTCCTGCCATCATGAAGCCACAGCGATTATGGACAGGAAAGCAGGTAGATTATCATTTATTGGGTTGAAGAATGCCAGTAGTTTCAAAGCAAGCAGGATGCTGGTGCTAAAACCAGTGCTGCTAAGGGTGTTTGGAAGGCCAGATCCCATCAATTCCATGTAGATTTTGGTGTGTGTTTCTGAGCTGTAAAACCCAACAGACAGCTTTTTTTTTTTTATTTTAATTTTAATACATCTAATCACTGGAAAAACCTTTTATATTTCTGAATAGGTCTATGTCTCAGCTCACTGATCCATCAGAGGGTAGAGCAGGAGGGGAGGGTATTCCTGCCTTGTCAGATTTCCAAGCTTCCAAAACCTTGCTGTCAGTGGAAAGAATACATGCAGGGCCTTGCTTTTTTCATTCATGCCAGATTTTTTTACGTTGAGAAGCAATTATACAGAAAAAAAAACATTAATTCCTGCCACTCATTCTCCTTCTTTATAGGTTGTTTCCACATTGTTAATAAACATAATTCCAGACAACCGTGCTCCACTGAATTTGACTGGGAAAGCAAAAATTGGTGGGAAAGCCTGGGTAAAGGGACCTGCAAAAGGAGGTCTGAATCTTGATTCAATGTGTGAATCTCAGGTATGCAACAACTCTGGGGCTTGGGCTGGGCTGTGTTGTATTAAAATTGTGTGTACAGTAAAGGAATGGGAAGGGAGCAAGGCAGATGACAAAGTTAGAAGCAGATATTTGTCAGCAGTTACTGTCAGAAGTGGGTGAATGATAGGCCTGGGAGTCAGGAAAAAATCTTTGTTGTCCTGACAATAATATTCTACCTGTTTTTGTTAGACCATGTGTCTTCATTGTCAGACTTTAGAGGTGAAAAAATGTAGATGGTGTTAGAAGTTTCATTTCTGCTGTAAATTCTGAAAGTGCAGATAATCTGACCACATTAAACCATTCACCAAAATGTCAGCTTTGTAAACTTCAACTGATTTTCTCATAGATCACACAGAAAAACCTGCAGAGGTCATAGTAAGAGTAACATTTTCCTGCTTCTTTTTTCTGTTTTATTTTTCAGGTTATTATCAGGGATGGGGAATTACTGTGTGGAGTCTTGGACAAAGCCCACTTTGGCAGCTCTGCCTATGGGCTGGTGCACTGCTGCTATGAGATCTATGGGGGTGAGACCAGTGGGAAAGTGCTGACCTGCCTGGGGCGCCTCTTCACTGCGTTCCTGCAGCTGTACAGGGGATTTACCATGGGTGAGTACCTGCAGCTGTACAGGGGATTCACCATGGGTGAGTACCTGCAGCATTGCAGGGGATTCACCATGGGTCAGTGAGTACCTGCAGCAGTGCAGGGGACTTAGCATGGGTGAGTACCTGCAGCTGTACAGGGGATTCACCATGGGTGAGTACCTGCAGCAATGCAGCACCTCCTGAGCTGTAAACCAGACATGGCTGGGCATAATACATGCTAATTTTGTTCATAAAAGTGTGCAAGACTGCCCTTGAGTGGGATAGCTGCCTGCCAGGCTTTTTTTTGATCTTGTTTTTTATTTTGTTGGTGCATGGCTGGCCTTCTAAGCATAAAGAGAAGGTACAGTTTGAGTGTGTCTTAACGATTTCTCTTTCCTGTCCTGCCTAGCCAAAGTGTACACAGTTAATATGTCCTGTGTTGAAATTTGGTTTAGATCAAAACCTTGTGCTTTGCTTGTCTGTAGAGTAATTCTTGTGTAGAAAGCAGAGCAGCTGACAAAGCAAGATAAATGAACTCTAAGGGCTTGGTGATCAAGTCTTGCACATCACATTTTACTGTAAAACTCATGGTAAATGAGTTTGAAAAGCTTTCATTCCAGGTTTTCAAACTCATATGAGAGTTATGGAGACACAGTCAAGTGTTAGCAGTAGTGAGGGACCAACAGACTGCTGTGAGCCAGGGAGAAGGGAGGGGAATCTTTTGGAGTGAGCAAGGTGACTGATTAACTGTAAGACACAGGACTCCTGAGAGCCAGGGTGCAAAAACTAATTAGGAAAAGATGACAAGCCTGGGACCACTTGGCAGTTAAAACATTAGAAGAGAAGTGAGACTGAAGCAGGAGTTTGGGCTTTGGTGTTTTGACACAGCCATTTTAGAGACCATTTTAGTGTCTGTGGCAAGATTCCTTACAAATAGCTCACAGGAGTTCAGGCTCCAGTGTTTCATCTGTTCCCTGGTCCTGTTATCTCAAGGATCTGTATTTTTAATTTATCTTTTTAAAAAAAGCTTAAAAATGTTGTGAAAAGTTCAGCTAATAGGAATTTTGATGTGGATGGAAGAGGAAAAGCAGTTTGATGTGGCTGATCCATAAAACATTAGTTTTATGCAAGTGCACCAATTAATATTTTTTTAGAGACTGATGAAGTTAAGACTTCTTAAATTAGGCAGTTGACTTTGCACTCTTGCTGCTTAGTTGAGGTTGCTCATTTTTTTTAAAGCTTACAACTTCTCCATCCAAAAGTTACTCAGATATTTTTCTTCTTCTCAAACTGCAGACCCTGAGTCTAATCATCCCTATAACTTCAATTGTGACTTTCTTTCCCAGCTCTTCACTCGAAATCTCTGACACCAAATGTGGTTCCTTTCTTGATTTTTTTCCAGTTGAGACCATTGTGTTCTGTCTCTCCTCTTTAACAGGCATTGAAGATATTTTGGTTAAACCTGAAGCAGATCACAAAAGAAAAAAAATCATTGAAAGGTCAAGGCAGAGTGGTATTGAAGTAAGTCTGTTTTGCAGATTTATTTTTTTCTTCCATAATGCAAAATGTTTGAAATACTGCCTTGCTCAATCATGGCTGCTTAACACCTAAAACATCCTTTATTTTACTTGCAGGCTGTTAGAGCTGCTCTTAATTTGCCAGAAACAGCATCATGTGACGAGGTCCAAGGGAAGTGGCAGGATGCCCATCTCTGCAAAGACCAGAGGGATTTTAACATGGTTGATATGAAGTTCAAGGAGGAAGTAAACAATTACAACAATGAAGTCAACAAGGTTGGCATTGAGGCATCTGTGCATACTAATCTTGTTTCACTTTCTTATTAAGTTAAATGATGTGGATGAGCAGTGCCTGACTCTTCTGGAGGCTGCAGCTTTCAGTGTGTCCCCAGCATGAGGCTCCACATGCTGCCTCTCCTCCTCAGCCTTGTCCTCCCTGAGTGAGAAGATGGCTTAATATTCAAGATGCTTTTGAAATTATAAATGGGAATGTTTGTGATTACTCATTGTTTCACTTTGTTACAACCTTCCACAGGAATTTTTTGGGTTTATTATTTTGTTAATAACATTTGGTTTTGTTCCCTTGCCTCCCCTACAACTCTAGGTTTGCATGCCCCTTGGTCTCCACAGGAGCTTTCCAGAGAACAATTTGCAGCTGATGGTACAGTCAGGAGCCAAAGGATCCACTGTAAACACAATGCAGGTAATGACAGCCAGAATATAGCAGCTACCTGTGCTGATGTGGTGTGTCCTGGAATATAAACTGTTGGGAAGCTCTTATGGGGATATCTGATGCCAGAGCAAGGTTTTCATTCTGGACTTTGGCATGGAAGAATGTTAGAAGAATGTAATAAAGACCTCAGTGGGTGATGGAAGAGAGTCAGTGTTTATTATAACCTATTTTTGAATCTCTCCTCAGTACATGAGGATTTACTGGAATAGCAGACCTGCTTTTGAGGAGGAATGCTGTAGTTTATACAAACAAAATTACTGTAGGAGAAACAACTTCTCCTGGTCTCTGTTGGAGACTAACCCTCTCCTTCTTCAGCTTCTGAATAGGAACAACACAATCTTTGGTTCTGATAGAAGTGGCAAGGATACATTTTCATTTTACCATTTGCAACACAGACACTAAGCAAGAGAGATTCTATAAAAATGCCATCTAAAATGGAGAGAATGACCACAGCTCAAAAGAGAGAGCATTTTGGGTTGAGGTTTTTGTTCTGTTTTTAGTAAGCTGCTGAGAGGTGGTGAGGGTAATGTAGGGACCTGAAAGATACTTACAGTATTTTTAGTTTCACATCTCTGTGTTAAAATAAGTATACAGAATGAGATTTTGAGGTAATGTTGAGGATGACTCAGGGTACTGGAATAACTAAAAAACCAGGTGAGATCTCCATGCCTTTTCTGCCT
>VWYE01029193.1:65533-202659 GCA_013398995.1 Alaudala cheleensis
GGATGCCCCTTTCTTTCAGAAAATTGTTAAAGCATGACAGCAGAAATGGAGAGTAGTTTATTGTTTCATTTAAAGTCAGATCAGTCCAAGGAAGCTGGAGGGAGTAACATGCTGAAAGCTTTGCAAATTAGACATTTCACATGAGTGTTGTGTCTGTAGGATTTTGCCTTCCAGAATTCCTGATCAGCCCTTAAGTACACTTAAGGTGATGATGAAAACAGTGGTTTTTGTGTTAGAGTTGTATCATTCTTGTTGCCCTGTAGCCTCTTAACAGCAATTTTTTTTTCTCCTTTTTTTTTTTTCCCATTTTTTCCCCCTGAATAGGTGTATCATAAAGCATTTGGAAGGACTGGTGGTTCAGTATGACCTGACTGTACGAGACAGTGATGGCAGCGTGGTGCAGTTCCTGTATGGAGAAGATGGGCTTGACATCCCTAAAACTCAGTTCTTACAGCCTGAGCAGTTTCCTTTCATTGCAGAAAACTATGAGGTAGAACACCTAAGTCTTAAGAATTAATGAGGGGTGAAGGGGAGACAAACACATGGGTAACATCTGGCATGTCTGTCAGGGATCCAGTGGCAACACTTGTTTGTCTCAGTTACTTTCAGACTAATGTACAATTTTATTTGCCATTGTATTCAAAATATGGAAGCAATCTGAAGTCTGCAGCATGATTTAAGCAGTCTCAATTTCAGCAGAGCACCAAGCACTGTCTGTTCTAACTCTGCACTTGAATTCAACAAAGATGAGTTCACTTTTCAGTCTGTCAAGTTTGATTAACTTCCTTTTACCAGTATCACCACTAGTTATTATAGAGTGGTGATAATAACATAAAGTTGTAAGGAGTTTTGTCTCATGTTGGGTTGAAAACCAAATGTGAAAATTGTTTTACAGCAGTGACAGCTGATGACCTTTTCAGTTTGCTTTTCTGGTACAATGAGGACAGAGAGAAGAACAATCACACAAATTACTTTCTTACAGGTGATCCAGAAGACAAACCATCTGGATGAAGCTTTAGCAAGGATGGAGTCTCACCAGGCTAACCAGCAGTTCAAAGCCATCAAAAAGTGGCGAGCCAGACACCAAAACTCTGTGCAAAGAGAAGGAGGCTTTCTGTTGTTTTCCCAAAAGAAATTGGCAAGTTTGAAAGCACAGTTTCCAGGAGGTGAAATGAAGAATGGAAGAGATCCTGCTACTTTGCAGGTAACACAGCAGCAGTTGAACTGGCCAAATTCCAAAGAAGTTACAGAATTCAGTAGTTTTTTTTAAATTGCTCTGTGTAGCCCAAAGTGTTTCATAGTCTTAACTAAACAAGTTGCCTTTTAAAGGAATCATGTCAACTGTGTGGGTGATAAGCTGAGATTTATTGAAGTTTGTGGCCCTAGTGCTAGGGAAGGAGCTAAAAACTGAGAGAAATGTTTTGTTAGAAAACAAGTCATGTTTGTGACTGGTTTGGGGGGGTTGTCTCTGTTTATTGGTAGATTATTTGGGTTTTTTTTCATGTAAAGTTCGTCTCCCTTGCATGGACTGCTGTCTGCTAGCTGGATGAGAGCCTGTTTGAATACCAAAGATCAGAGGGCTGAGCCAGCCCTGACTAGTTTTTCCAAAAAATACTCTTGCTTAAGCCTCTTGTCCATCTTGGCACTGGTCTCTATGACCTGGCTTCTAATGAAGATGCTGTGTATGGACACAAAATGCAGACAGCTCCTGCTTCACAGGAGTTTATCACAAGGAGTGTGATAAACTCCTGTCACAAGGAGTTTATCCTGGTGGAACTTGGGCAGTTGGCATGAAACTCCAGTTGAAGGTGTTGAGAGCTGACTCTGTGAGCTTGTCTGTAAAAGTTGTTTTTCCTAATCAGATGTTCATTTACTGAGCTGTGCTGAATTTGTGTTGCTCTTGATGCTTTTTGATAATAAGCTCCTTTTTCATGCCAGCTTTGGACAGCTGAGGTGAGAGTCAGCTTCAGGCAAAGGTTTGAAGTGTACTGAGGGTGTTCATTCCCAGTTAAAATCATTCTTTGAGGCCATATTTCACTGATTTCTGGAGTAGTTACTATGGATACATAAGTTGGGGTATTTTTGGGCATGTAAAGAATCTTGAAATTGTTTGGCTTCAAAAGTGTTAAATACCAGAAAAAGGAGAACACTGTAGCTGAGCTGTTGGCTGTGCTGTGCACACCCTTACATTCTGCACAGTTTATCATTTCCTCTTTAACTGCTGCTTGATTGCTTGTGGTTTCACTGTGGATAAACCAGCCAGCTTAAAAACCTCCTCTTCTTTTCAGTTGATGAAGATGTGGTATGAGCTTGATGAGAAGAAACAAAGGAAGTATCTGAAGAAGACAAATAAGTGTCCTGACCCAAGCCTTGGGGTTTGGCGTCCAGATACTTACTTTGCATCTGTTTCAGAAACATTTGAAAATGGAGTTGAAGGCTATATCAGGAAATGGGAAAGTGAGAACAGCAGGAGTTACATGCACCCAGCACTTTCTTCTGATAGGTAAAAACCTCTGAGTGTCTTTTTTACACTGAGCCAAAATCCAAAATACCTTTTTGGAGCGAGTTTACTAAAACTGAAAAGTCTTGACCAAGCCTTGTTTCTGTTGTGGTCTTTGTGAAACAAAGCAGTGGCTTTCAGAATGGTTCTTTAAACCTTAGTGTGCAATGGAGAGTCTCTGGTTTGCTGTTCCTTCCAAACCTGAATTTTCCATGCTGCTGAGGGCTTTAGCAAAGCCCCTCTGGAACAACAGCAGTGTATTGCTGTCCCCATACATATAAAACAATACTTTATAGTAATCCTGAAAAACCAGGCATGCTCTTGATGCACCTTGGAGTTAGCAAGGCAGTTAGGAAGCACAAGTGGGAGTAAATGAACTCTCTTGACATTCTGGGATTTGGCAGCAGAAATAAAATACAGTTTGGCCAAGGCCCCAGTTCAGTGTTAATGGGCTGTGCTTGTCAGATCAGATGGGGATAGACAATTTTACAGTTTCTGGAGTGTGTTTATCTGTAAACTACCGGAAGAAATTGTCTCAAAGATGTAACTTTATTGAACTGAACAATGATTCATTTCTTTCTGAGTTTTTGTTTTGTATATTGAGCTAAACTTCTCATTTCCTGTCTCCAGATTAAAGGATCTGTTGTATTTAAAGTGGCAGCGTTCTCTTTGTGACCCAGGAGAAGCTGTGGGGCTTCTTGCAGCTCAGAGCATTGGGGAACCTTCAACACAGATGACTCTGAACACCTTTCACTTCGCTGGCAGAGGTGAAATGAATGTCACACTGGGTATTCCAAGGTGAGAAAGCTGTGTCCTCAATGGGCCCTTTCTTTTAGGCACTGAGGTATATAATTATGCTAGGTACACTAGCAGGTACATGTGTGAATATTGAGGATGAACAGTTCTTCAGTGCACTTACAAATTTTGCCTGTTCAGAACTATTCTAATGTTTTACAGTTTTCCAGTTATTTTGGTTCTTTTTCCAGATACTAAATACCTGTGGAGACCACTTACTGTAACCTGATATACAGCAAATCATCAGTTTATTTGGAATAATGTGGGCCCTGACCTGGCCTCATGTGGGAGAGTGGATGACTTAGGTGGGAGGGGATTGTGTTGCTTCAGAGAAGCAGGGGAGGGGAGGGGAAGAACATGCAAGGAAGCATCCATCATGCATCTGTAGGACACAGACCTCATTAGCCCTTCTGTTCTTGGAACAATTTATTATCATCTGTTCTCATAACTGGGGGAATAATGCAGTTGAGGCAGTGGGGCTGCTGTTGTGCTGTGCCTGGTGGGGAATCAGAACAAGGAAAAGGAGCTGTGTCACCACATGGTGCACATGGCTTTGGTGGAACTGCCAGTTGCTGCTTTCTGCCTAATGAAATGACCTGGTTAATGACTTGATTTGCACAGTGCTTTTATGGCTTCATTTGGCTGATTATTCTTTGTTCAAAGGTTGCGGGAAATCCTGATGGTGGCCAGCTCAAACATTAAAACACCCATGATGAGTGTTCCTGTGTTCAACACCAAGAAAGCTCTCAAAAAGGTGAAGCAGCTGAAGAAACAGCTCACAAGAGTGTGCTTAGCTGAGGTGAGCCTCCTTTTCAGTGCATCCTTTGAGAGTCAGCAAAACAAGCTCTCCTCTTGGAGCTCATCAGTAGCTTGCTGTGCCACAGACTTTGGCTTTTTCTCAAGCACATTTTGGTCAGGCTGTAGAATTGGAGGGGTTCTGTTTAGTCTTTGAGACAAGTTAATCTGGGTGTGATTGACATAGTTAGAGCCCAGATATAGACCTTTCTATCTATCCCCCACCCCTTCCTAATCTCACACAATGGCTGTGCATAGAAGCAAAACGTGTCTTTGTGGAGATTCAATGCACTGTGATGTGTTGTTCTGTGTTCCCTCTCTTCCTGGGAGAGCACCCTTGTGCTCTCCTACATGCCCTCCCCTCTTCTGTTTTACTCTTGGGAATACAAAGCAGCAAAGATCAGGTTAAGACCCAGCTGTGTGCTGGAATGCTGTCCTGCTCCATGAGCATGGTCAGTGAAAGGAAGCTGTTGGCCCCCTGAGGAAGGGTAATCTCTTGTGAAGGAGTTGGGTGGGAGGTGAGGCTGTTCTTCCAGTATTGTCTGAGTTAATTGTTGGGAAGAGTTTAAGCCAAAAGGTGCAGTAGGGTACAGTCCTTTTGCCCAGGAGCAAAGCTTCCAGAAAAGTTTACCAGTTAGCCTTGTGTAATTCTGCTTTCCTGTGGCAAGCACAGGAACTGCAGGAAATAAATGAAATGTCTTCATCAAAGGAGTACCATTCCTTCCTGGGAATGTTTTGTAGGTCTTGCAGAAAGTGGACATTGAGGAATCCCTGCATGTGAAGCACAAGCTGAACAAGCATCGCCTCTACAAAATCAAATTCCAGTTCTTGCCCCATGAATATTACCGAGAGGAGAAGTGTGTGAAGCCCAGGCAGATCTTGCACTTCATGGAGACAAGGTGAGTTTGCTTTCAGATACTTTAATATTTGCTCTTCTTTTGCCTTTTTATGGGCTTTGCACATGGTGTGGCTTTTAGAGCAACAGTTTCAGCAGATGTACAGAAAAAATGCACACAGTTGCTTTTATGTCTTGAATAAAATTGGCAGATTTATTATTCAAGTCCAGTAATAATGAACCATCTCTTCTGAAGGTCAATTTGATGTGCAGATTTTATACCCAAATGAGTGTATAATTTTATGCTTTATATGCATGGCTACATGTGGCAGTAACAGAGCTCATACCAACCTTTTGGTTCCTGAATGAATGAGAAAGGGCTGAGAAAAATTACTTGTGTTATCCTAGAAGTACTTCTGCATCCAGCAGGGAATAATGTCCTGTTATGAACTGACAGGCTTGTTAACCAAAATAAATAAATTTTTTGGCAACTTCATGGTTTCTGCTTCTGGCACTGCTGAGCTTTGACATTCTGAGTTGCTTCTTCTGTCAGGTTCTTTAAAGTTCTTCTGGAAGCCATTAAAAGGAAGACTACAAAGATGGCATCTTTTAATGAAGTCAGCACTCGGAAGACAACTCGGAAGGATTTAGATGATGACCAGGACAAGGTACAGAAAAACATCACCTGAAAAACACCTCACTTCCTTCCACTGCTGTTGAGAACCAGAATTGGAAAAATGTAGCATGTTACAGTGTACACAAAATGTGTGAATGCTAGATTACTCCTTAAATACTTTATACATAAACTCTTTGCATTCTCATAAAATTAATATGGAAATGAAAATTTTGTGTATTAAATCCTGATTTGCTTAAGACTGTACTCCAAAAATGCCTGGTAATTTTAGCTTCTCTGAGACAAAAGCATCACTCTGTTTGCTCCCAGCTCAGTGTCCTGTTGGAGCAGTGGTTGTCAAAACTTTGGGGAAGTTCCTTTGTTCATTGAAACGCTTTTGCATGTTCCTTCTGCCACTCCTCTCCCATCAAGGACTGTCAAAGCAGAGTGACAGCTTATCCATCTATAAACTTGAATCTTGTTAAATGTTGAAGTTACCAGGAGTGTGAGTTCATTTCTTTATAGTAGTGGACATACAGAAATTAATTTGTCTGTAAAGGTAGAAGATTGAACAAGAGATTGTTAAATTCCAGATGTTTGGCTGAAACCTTTTGATGCTATTGATATTTCCTAGCAGTCACCCTGATCATCTGTCTGTCATGAATTTTTAGAATCTGAATAGTCAGGAAGCTGTAGCAGAGGAAGAAGAGAACATTGTTGATGCAGAAGCTGATGAAGGGGATGGTGATGCCACAGAAAGAAAAAGGAGGAAGAACCAGGAAGAAGAGGTAATGACTTCATTGGTGCTCAGCACTGCTCTTTAATTCCCTGTTTCTTCTGTGTTTAACTTGGGAAGGAAAACTTCCACTGAAACAAAATGCTGAAAAAAGCCAAACCCTACTTGAGAGGAGATAGGAAAGTGTCAGCTTTGGGCTGAAGAATTTTCATTTGGCTGTTTCCTGAAGCCTTGTTCTTCAGGCATTTGGGTGGATGTGTCTGGCAATAAGGCTGTCTGTGCTGAAATTCCCCTTAACTTTACCTTTTGCCAGTTTCAGGCCATTAATTGTTTTTAAAACTTTATTGTGGTTCTTAAAAATAGTCTCCTTGCATGTTTCTCTGTGTTCAGTACCTCGTAATTAGATCTTAAAAGATGGGCACATAATTAGATCTTAAAAGATGTAATTTCAGCAAGAGGGTGGGGGAAACGAAAATCCTGAGGGAATCCCATCATCAGAGTTGGATTATGGGAAGAAACTGGACTTTTTCAGGGAGAGCAAACTAAATTCTGCTACAGTCTCAACATCCTGTAGCATCCTGGACTGTGCTGAGAAATAATGGTAAGATGATAAAGAAATAAAGACTGAACCGAATCTGTTGTATTAATATTTTCTTTACAACAAAATTGCATTTTCTTTGTGCCTTAGAGGCAAGATCCTTGCAACTCAGCAGTGAAGAACATTGCAGAATTAACCTGTTCCTGCTGTGCTGTGTCTCTGTGCAGGTTCTGGCTCAGATAAACACATTTTATTTCTTTGCAGGTTGATTATGAGAGCGAAGAAGAGAACGGGGAAGAAAACGCTAAGGAGAATCCAGAAGATGAAGAGGCTGAATCTGAAAAAGAAGAAGGGACTCCTGGTGCTGAAGAGGACCAGGACAGAGCAGAGGGTGAAGATTCTCAGCATCTTTCCTTTGTGTCTCAGACCAAAAAAGGGAAGGATCGATTGCTTCAGCCAGCAGAGGTGCGAGTGAGCGCTGTTGTGGAGAGCCACCCATCCATACAGGATTACACCTTTGACACTGAAAATGAGCTCTGGTGTGAGGTAAGGTGGGACATCTCTGGGTGGCTGCATGTGGCTCCCATAACAAATAGATCTTTTTCAGTGCACTGCTGCTGTTTTGCCTCAGCAATCCCATATGAATACAGAAAGTGGCACTACAAATGTATTTTTTGATGTAATTTTTAGTAATTTCTCGTTTTCAGAACACCTCATGTAACTTCTTCTAAAGACAGGTTTTTGACAGGTTTGTTATGTTGTAATCTTTTAGTTCATGATGGTCTTCTGTTTACTCTTCATGAATAAAAGCAATGGCTGGACTGTTGAAAAAATGTAAACATCTTAAAAAAGCCTGAATAAAAACCTCAGCAAGTATACACCTGTCGCACTCAAAAAAACCCAAAAACCAAAANTAAAAACAAATATAAACCTCAACAAGCACATACTTGTCCCACTCTAAAGAAAGAAAGCCATCCAGAAAGCTGTCCTTGTAAGTTCTGAGACTTCAAAAGCAGTGTGGATGAATGATCCTGGGATGGGGAGTTCACATTACCATCATTCACCTCTAATTCCAGTCAGACATTGACGTTTCTTAACGCACAACGAGGGTAATTCCATTTGTCTGCTTTTTGCCTGAGAAGAAGTGTGCTGGTGATTGAGCCTGGTGTTGAAGCCTCCTTTACACTGTGTTGGTTTTTTAGGTCTCCTTGGCACTGCCACTGACCAAGGTGTACTTTGACCTGTCCTCCCTGCTGGCGTCCCTGGCGCGCAGCACCGTCATCCACGAGGTGAAGGGCATCACCCGCTGCCTGCTGAATGAAACCACCACCAAGCAGGGAGAGAAGGAATCTGTTCTCCAGACAGAAGGGATAAACCTGGCAGAGCTCTTCAAATACTCTGATGTGTGTAATCTGTTTCTGATCCCAGACTTCAGTGATGTTTTGTGTTTTGGGGAGATGGTGGATGATGGATGTCGTTTCAATTTCTGAGCCTGAAAAGCTCTTGATCTGTCTTCCTCCTCCTTTTATCCCCAGATGTGTTAAAGGCTCAGCAGAGCCTTTTCTCAAGGGCAGCTTGCAAATCAGTGTTTGTGCAGCAGCCAGGGCCTAATGACAGATGATTTCACACCAGTCTTCTCTCTCATGTCTCTTTAAATGTTACTTGAGGGAGTTCCTCCATCTCAATGAATTGCAGCACTTGGAGATGAATAGTTCTGTTATTCCAACTAGCCCAGAGCTCTCCAAATACAGGATTGTTTTAAGCTTCATCTTCTCTTTTGCTAAAAAGTTTTGGCTGTCTGAGACACACTGGGCATTGCACTGTGTTGTTTGGAAGACTTTAACTTGCTTTGATAGTGTATTTTGCTAGCTGGCTTTCAGTTAATTTTCTCCTGTGGTGAATTTTAAGTTCAGTGCTCCTAGTCATGCATTTAATGCTGCTTAACACAAATCCTCAGAATCATTTTTGTCTGTGTGTGACTCTGAGCTGCTGCCTACTTGTTCTGTAACTGTTGGTGCTGCTTAAGCTCATGAAAAATTGAGGAAAAAACAATCTATCTTAGCTTAGCTTAAGTTATTTAGAAATACAGAACAGCTATTGTCCTGACTTGTACCTCTGGTTTTTTTGCTTTCAGATTTTGGACCTGAACAGACTTTATTGCAATGATATCCATGCCATGGCTAAGAATTATGGAATTGAATCAGCCCTGAGGGTGATTATAAAGGAAATAAAAGATGTGTTTGCTGTATATGGTAGGATTTATTTGTATTTTTATAGTCTTTAATACCACTAAGATAAGAAAATGCAGCCACATGCTTTCAGTTATGGTTTTGCATGATCTTTTCATTTATGTGCCTATTTTTAGGTTGCAGGTTTTCATTGTTTTAATGATTTTAGAGTCTTCTGTGAAGACCTTGTTAGTTAATTATTAGGTTTCTTTTAATCAGTAGAAAATAGGTGAGGTTGAATTTATTCCCCCTTCACAGAGGTCTTCCATTCTGGTATATTTTTTGCAAGCTGCAAGTTTCAGACCAATTAATTATTAATGCCTGAGGAAGCCAACTGTTAGACTTGTACAGTAGCCCTGAGGACAGGATCAATCTTTGCCTTTTTAATGATGGGAATCCAGGCTCCTGAGTTTTTATATCTTCCCTAAAATAGCTGCACTGCATTGTCTGAATGTTCCTCTCTCAGATGGGTGGTTCAGAGAGCCCAGCCTGGGGAGGCACTCACTGGAGTGGAGTCTTGCTATGAAATGAACTATTGAAAATAGGGAATACAGTGGGAATTTTAGCAAGCAGTTATACCAAACACATTTGCCAGCTGGCAGCCCAGAAGGGTCTGACCTTCAAGTTGTGCAAGAACTGCTCAGTAAATGTTGACAGAGCTGTTAATGACCCCCATGACACTGAGTCCACAAGTGTTATTTAGGAATAAGTGCTTTTTTTTTTTTTTAGCCTAAATAGGGTTTTCTGTGAATGTCATGCACAGAGGACATCAGAACCTTGGTGTCTCTGGGGCCCAGCTAATCCAGGCCAGCAGGTGAGGGGCAAGAGCTCTGTCCCTCCCAGATGGATGGAAACAAGGATGTGGTCCCCTTCTGTGGAAACAAGGATAGCCCTGCTGATTTTATGTAGAGAAACTCTCCTGCCTTACAGCATTCTTGACACTGCAGTTTCCCATTCTTTTCACTTCCATTTGGAGAGATCCTGGTTTGTGCTAGAGTGAGGGCTGCCTCTCTTGGATATTTGAGGGGAGCAGTTAAGCCAGAGACACACTGCTGATGTTAATAGAGATGTTCTCCAAGCTGCTTGGATTCAAGGGGTTTGTTTAAAAAGCCCCACAGACTCAGCCCTTGAATGCTCTGCTGATTGCTGTCCCTTGTGTTTGAAGGAATTGTGGTGGACCCTCGGCACCTCTCACTTGTGGCAGATTACATGTGTTTTGAAGGAATTTATAAACCACTGAATCGCATTGGAATTCAGTCCAACTCCTCCCCTCTGCAACAGATGACCTTTGAAACCAGCTACAAATTCTTGAAGGAAGCAACAATGATGGGTAAATGGTTTAGTTTGAGATTTCTTGCTGCAGCATTTCAGATGTGCTTGGTTTTTCTCGTAATTTTCCAGTATTTTGAGTAATGCGTAACTGCATTAGAAAAAAATGCCAGAGGCAGAAATTTTAATTAAGCCCTTGCCTAGGAAAATGTTCCAGATGTTTTTAGTAAAATTCTGTCAGCTTAAATAAAGCCAGTTCCCACATGTAATTTGTGGGATCTGTGACTACTTTCTGTAAGAATTAGGCATTTTTACAACAAATCTTAAGGTTGCTAAGATTTATTATTGCAGAGCTTTATAACAGACTACTAAATCTGCCTTTTTCTATCTCCACTGTTAAATCATCTTATCTACTTTGTTTCTGTGCCTATGTTATAACTTCCATATCTTTTCCAGCCTTGCTATTCAGCATTTTATTGTGAGAACAGACCCTCCTGGCTGTTACTTTGATTTAGCACTTTATCTTTTCTTTTCTTCCCTGAAACACACAGACAAAGGGTCAGACTCATTTGTCTAATGGTGGGTTTCTAGTGCCATTTGAGGTTACCAGGAGTGTCCTTCTGCCCTCTGGTTGCCTCTCTGGAAGGTGTAGAGACCACATGGCTCTGTGGATCATTTAGGATGTTTGGAACAGCACTATGCGTCTACATTTAAGGCCTTCTATCAGAAAAACCCTTATCATTTGAAAGCTTTTGTGATCTCAGCCTTTGAATAATATTTACATCTCCCTTTTGCAAATATGATTTCTGTCACTTGCCAGTCAGATGCTTTGCAGATGCTGCTGTGCTGTGTCCTCCCAGTTACAAATGGGCAGACCTCTCAGCATGATCTCTTCAGCTCCTGTCTTCAGCTGCCTTGCATGGGTGTCACAGATACTTCTATCAGTGAATTCATTTCTGCTAATGTTGTTTTATACCTTTTCTGAGAAGAAAGATAGGGTTTTAATTAATAGTATTGGTTATGATTGACTTCACTAATCTGAAAATTGTGAAGGGAAAGTGTAAATCCAGGGTGAAATTAAAGAGGATGTTTCTCACTCGGTTGCACCCTCTGGATTTATGTTGTATCACATACTGACTGAGAAATGAACTCAGAGGAGGTTTTTGCCAAGTGAGATGTAATGTATGGATGATATTATGAATAAAGACACTCAGTGCATGCTGACAGAAGGGCAGGGTGGTTTGGCAGGAGCTGCACTAAACACAAGCAGAGGGAGTTAATGATTTCACCACACTGGAAATCAAAGCCATAATGGGCATTGCAGCAGCCTGGATCTAATTTGCTTTAATGTGACTGATAACTTGACTATACAGTTGAATGGATGCCTGGGGCTGATGCCCTGAACAGCAGGAAGGAAAGGAGGAGGTTTGTGAGGACCTGCACAGCTGAGGTGACTGTGGTTGGAGCACAGGCTGCTCAGCAGAGCTCCTTGTGCAAGGGGCAAACTGCATCAGCAGTGAGATCCCCTGGGCTGTTTGCTCAGAGAATGACTCTTTGTGACATCACATGAGCAAACAGGGCAGCATGACTGTCCTGCTTAGCCATCTAACAAAGGGGCTGTTTTTTCTTCAGCTGACACACATTTAGGAGCAGCTATTTCATTATCCAGCTGTGGCTGAGATCAGAGCAGTGAGCACATGCCCTGCACAGAGCTCTGTGTGCTCCTGCCCCCACCCTCTGCATGATGGAAAGTTCAGTACATTTTTGCTCAGTAAAGATAACCAAACTTAGCAGAAGTTTAACAATTTTATTTCCTACTGCTCCAATGATAAACTTCTAGCTTGCTGTAGTTAGGATGAATGAAAAGCAGCCTGAGTGCTTACAAAAACAGTGGGTGCAAAACAATCCCAGCCAGACAAGTCATCTGGATTGCTTCCAGATTTCTGTGACACTATTTCACTACAGTGAGTCACCACTGTAATTCTGTAACACTGTAAAAATCAGAAGAATTCATGGAATGTCTCTCCAGTGAAAAGTTCTCTTCGTATCTAGCCAGAAGGATTTAAAGTACACATCAAAAGGATTCACACTAACAAAGGAAAAAGGCAGCAATGACAAGGGAATCTTTCTGGTTTTGCCTCACATTATTATTTTAAAGCTATTTAGTCACCAGAATGCATTCACTGGAAGGTCAAATCTGTGTGCTCTTAGAATTCATTCATTCAGAAGACTGTTTAGTCTTTCCATGTGGAATCAGGAGATTTTAGTAGTGTGTGGCCTAATTATTTGCTTGTACCAAAGATGGGGATGAGATAGTAGTTATTGTAGGAGGGGCAGGAAGAGTTCTGGACTCTTAACTCCCAGAAATCCCAGTTCAGTGTGAACCTTTCTCAACCTGGGGATGCTGAACCAGATGGCCTCTTGCCATCAACCAAAATGGTTTCTTTGCAGCACTGACCTTGGAGGAAGCTTGGGGAACCTCCTGACGGGATTTTGTTTGAATCTGTTGCAGGTGCCCACGACGAGCTGCGCTCCCCCTCGGCCTGCCTGGTGGTTGGAAAGGTTGTCAAAGGAGGGACTGGCTTGTTTGACCTCAAACAGCCCCTGAGATAGTGTTTGTTAAGGATCTGATTGAAATGTTCATCATGAGAGCTGCATGTGCTCTACAGTGACACAGTGAGGGCATGTGCTGTGTCTCCAGACATCTTCCCTGTGCCAATAGGTTTCTTTATCTGGGTACCCAATGAGCCTTATCTGTTTAATGACTACAAGAGCTATCTTTTGATCCAAAGAAACATTTAATTGCTGTTCATCAGTGTAAAAAAGGAGGTTATTTGTTTGCATAGAAAAGAATAAAATGCGGGAGTTGGTGTGGGTCTCAGGCTGTGCAGCAATTCTGGCAGGCAGAAGTGAAAGCAGAATCTGTTTATGCTGCCTGACTTTTGTGGGGCAGAATCCCATCAGGGTGGGGAGTGCCAGTTGCCATGTGGTCATTAACATGGCAGTTTCCTCTGCTGGAAATAGCTTTCCAAACTGGGAGGTGTAGCTGGGCACTGCTGTGCTGAACCTCAGCACTGCATTGGAGCATCTGTGCTCGAGGCATTTCCTCTTCTTTTGCTGCACTTGGGTGCACTTACAGAAACTTGTATAAACTTCAGAGGATGCATTTTCCTATTCTGCTGCTTCATTTATTAAGAAGAATGTGTCTGTGACACAACTGTTAAATTTCTTTTAGCTGGAGAGTGGAATTCAGAGTTTCATAGTTTTTATAGGCATTTTCGAATGCTCTCTTAACTTTGGGTGGAACAGATCTCACACAGAGACTTGACTTTTGCTAAAGATTTATTCCTTACATGCCAACATGATCTGCTGTAGGAGTGACTGTGCAAAAGACTCCTATAAGAATTACCAAAATTACAGAGACTGTAAACTTTTTTTGCTTAAATATTCTGGATCAAAGAGGATATTTAATAAAAGAAATTTAAAAGAAATATTCTGAATGCCCTATTATGTGGTTGTGTTACCAAGGGGATTTCACTTTTGATGGCTGTTAAAATCATGTGGCCCAGGGTTGTTTGCCACTCCTCAGAAATCAGACTCTGTTTTAATCAGGATGCACTGCACACAAGTAGTTAAAGCTCTTTGGAGTTTGCTCACTGCCAACCAGGCAAGTTTTCTAACAGATCTCAGTGCCTGATTGTTCTCACAGGTACCTCTGCAGCAGTGGGAGTGCCAGGGCAGAGGAGGGCTGCTTCCAATGGGGCTGCACTGAGGGGGATCAGATCAGATAGTGGGAGATGTTGATTTTAGGATTGTGAAAGAGCCTCTGTGGAGTCTCTTGATTGGCTCTGTTCTGCCTCAGCCCCTTAGAACTGTGTCACATGTCCTGCCAATGGCACTGAAGCTTAACAAATGTGTTCATTCAGCAGGTGTCCAGTTTCATGTGGCAAATCTCTGTAACAAAGATTTCCTTGTGTCTGTCTCCAGTCTTAGCACCTGCTTTGTAGTTGTCAAAAGCATGTCATTCAGCAGAGAATCATGAGAGACACAGTTGGGTACAGTTTAGCAAACACATGGGGAAGAACAAACAATGTACAAAAAGGCTTTTACGTCCAGGTTACATCTGTACTGGTACAGAATGTTTGTTGAGGGATCCCCAAGATGTGTTCACAGTTCTGCACTGAAGAGCACCTATGCTACATTTCCTGTCTGGAGTTGTGGCATCCCTTGGTGCTCAAATCAGTTTGCTTTAAATAACTCATTCATTCAAATGCTAGATCCATTTGGAAAATGGGCTCAGGCTTTGGCAGGATGATCCAACTTCCCCTTTCAGCGTTGAGTTGCTTTTAAAATGGCATAGATCAGGATCCAAAACCTGATTCTGATTGTACTGGAAGAATTGGCACTGTAGGAAAGTCTCAAACAAAATATCTCAGAAAAAGGAAGTAGGTGGCTGTGCCTGTTCATGGACAAAAGTGATAGGGGAGAAACATGAGCTCATATGAGAGGCCGTATCTCCAAGGCTGGAGAAAGGTACATATTTTGGCATATAAATGGGCTTATTTTATACTGTGAAGGAGAAGCAGCTGAGGTAGCAATTGCTCTTAATCCCTGGTGTGAGCAAGTTGGCTTGGAGATCATCTAAAACTGCCCTTCCTGAGAGAGGAATTTCAGTTCGCTTAAAATTCATGTGTGTGCAGAAAACAGCCAAAAAAAAAAGGTCCTGCTTCATGTGGTTAGAAAGCGTTACTTTCTTTTCACATCCCATGAACCTCCATGCATCTAGATACTTTATTTGTGTCTCTTTTCCTCCTTGCACTCATTGCTGTACAGTGCTTTTTGAGGAAGTGTGAGCTACCTACCCCCAAACACAGTGTGGAAAAAGGCTGCAGTAATGGGTGGGGCTCTTGCTGCTTTGTGATTATTTGCAACAGACAAATGAGAGTTGCTTTTGGCATAAAAGACCCCAAAGATTGAGCAGTAGATGTGATTACTTTGTGGAGAAGAGGAAATCATGATTGAAAGGCTGGAAGAAGAGACCCATCCCTTCTCTTAGCTGTCTGCTGCACTTCAGGGTGCCAGGATATCCCAATGCCATGAAAACACAGGAGGAATGAGAGAAGAAAAAGTAACTTGAAAATTT
The DNA here is from genome assembly GCA_013398995.1 of Alaudala cheleensis. NCBI lineage: Eukaryota > Metazoa > Chordata > Aves > Passeriformes > Alaudidae > Alaudala > Alaudala cheleensis. Next base: position 80,986 of record VWYE01029193.1, read on the forward strand.
TCTCCCTTTTTTTAATAATAGTGATCAATCTGTCTGGTATAAGCTTGACTGAATGTGCACTCCAGGGATGGGCTGGTGAGTGGATGAAGATATGAAAGCTGGCGTAGAGGAGTTTTGAAAGCTGTAATTAGGGGAACTTGGAGTTACTCAGCCAGGAAGAGGAAGCAGTGATCCTCATCTGGTCCTGTGTGCTTTGGCAAGCAGGGCATGAGCTGTGGGTTCTGTCCTGCTCGTACAGGTGTGCCTGTGTGTCCTGTGAAGACAGGCTGAGAGAGCTGGGACTGCTTTTAGCTTTGGGGAGACCTTATAGCAGCCTTCCAGTAGTTAAGAGGGGGTATAAAGAAGGGAGAATGATGTTTTACATGGGCAAAGAGAGATGGTATAAGAGGCCACAGTTTTAAACCAAGAGAGATCTACATTAAATGTAAGGGAGAGATTCCCTGTCAAGGTGCAGAGACACTGGACCAGGCTGTCCAGAGAAGCTGTGGCTGCCCCATCCCTGAAAATGCTCAAGGCCAGGCTGGATGGGGCTCTGAGCAACCTGGTCTAGTGGAAGGTGTCCCTGCCCATGGCAAAGGGTTAGAGTGACGTGAGTTTTAAGGTTCCTTCCAACCCAAACAATCCTGTGGTTCACACCCACTTGCTGATGCAGATTTGTTACCTTTAAGACAGAGATAACAAATGTTTTCAGTGTGTTGCTAACAGTGAATCAACTTCTATTTGCTCAGGAACTGAAATGCAAGCTATGTTCAAGTCCAATAAATCATAATAGAAGGCTTGTTTTTCTCAGTAAATGATTAAAAAAATCCTAAATTGGGCAATGAGAATGGATACAAATAGGAATTAGTTCTTCTTTCATCTCAAAAGCAAAGCTAAATATTAGAAGACAGGGAGCAGAAAAGTTTGTTTTCCCAGGTCACTGGTTCCCATGTTGCTATGCTTGTGTAGGTCAGTAACCAGGCAGTGGCCACAACACAGCTCCCAGAGATCTTTAATCACTCAGAGCCTTTCTGGACAAACCACTTGAAGCTTGCCAGTAAGTGCTGAAATCTGGAAGCAACCTCATCTGCTGAGGAATTTTTGTAGGATATGGGGTTATAATTGTTAAAGCTGTTAAGGCTTATGTTTACCAGAAGGCTCTGTTGGAAAGGCACAGCTGCAGGATGGATGGTTGGAAGGCATCTGGGGGGTGAGAGGTGGTTATGACTTGTGGCCAGCACACTGCAGCTCAGCCAGCCAATGGGTGCTCTTCTTCTGCTAAATTTGGGTTTTGTCTGGTTGAGAATAAAGGTATAAAAGGGGAGTGACTTCTGCAATAAAGTGATTGCCTTTGCATGCACAAGGGGGGTCCGTGTCTTTGTTTGCTACATCCCCATTGCTGCAGAATTTGGCAAGTGGGAGAGCATGTGGCACCTCAGGGACACTTCCCAGGAGCTCAGATTGGTGACCAGGCCGTGCTCCAGGACATGGCTGGGGACAGGAGGATGAAGCCAGAAAAAAATCTGTCTCTGGGATTAGGCCAGATGGGAGAACTTGGGAGCACATCCTATAAGGGCTGAGATCCAAAAGGTGTTTTGAAGGTTTTGGTGCTGAATGTGGCAGTCTTGATCTTTGGGGGTGGATGTGAAGGTGTGACGATGACTGCTGTGGGGAGGGGGAGAATGAGCTCTGCTTCCCACAGCTTCCTGCATGGCAACCAGCTCCCTCAGCCAGAGGGCAACAGCAGGAACTTTGTGCCTCATCAGTTCCTGTTTTGCCTTGCTGTTTCATACAGCAGGGAGGGTGTTTCACCCTGAAGACCCCCGAGTTTTGCTTTGTTTTGTGGATAATACAGCTAAAAGAGAGCAAAGGTGAGTGCTTGGACAGTGCACCCAGGGAAGAGGCAGTGACCCATGTCTGGCTGTGCCCATGAGCCCAGGCAGTCACTGAGGACACAGGAGCCCTGCTCTGGGCTCTCTGCAGTGCCCTGAAGGGCTTCAAACCCCCCTCCCGAGTGCACTTATCACCAGTACAGGAAAATTTCAATTTTCTTGCTCCAAAACTCCTTGCTGCTGCTGGAAATAACATGCTGTTCACAGGGACAAGGGCAGAAGGAGGTCAGCTCCATTCCCAGAGGAAGAGAGGGGAAGCTAGGGCTTTCTTGGAAGACCAGAGAAACCTTTCTCTGTGTTTGTGCAGCCTCATCCAGAAGGGCAGAGAGAAATCCTGCCTCAAAGCAGTATTGCAATTAGGTCTTTTCCAGGATTTAAGCAGAAAAACCCATGTGAGGAAAATATTTTATCTGATGAGAAAGACAGGGGTTTTAAGTCCTCAGGGAAAAGAGGCCATGTGAACACTGTAACTCCCCTGTGAGGCAAGCCCCCAGCTCTTTCAGCGTTGCCTTTCTATATTAATTCTGATATACATTGCAGTGCAGGTTTGATGAGGCCTGAAGATGCTCCCAGTGGGAACTAAACACCAGTACTGCAATACCCAATCCTGGGTGCTGAGCTGGAGATCCACAGGGGTGCAGTGGGGTGCTCAGAGGGCTGTAGGGTAAGAAATGAAGGAGCCCTACTGGCTGCAAGGTCAAAGGGCAGCTAAGCAGCGTTTTTCAGAATGCAAAATTGATCAGGGAGGCATCATTAGAGCATCCTCCAAGGAGGCCTGCACTGCTGAGCTGAGCTGTCAGCCAGAGCCATCCCCACAGCCTGTTCCTGCTCCTGTTACAGTGGGTGCCACACAGCCAGGATTAAGCAAGCTGCTCATTAATGATGTTTTACAGTTTCCTGGCTTAGATTCCTCGACAGAGCTGACTGTCCAAACTGCCCTGGAAAAGTTTTAGGTCTGATCACAGAGGTGGAGAGGATGTAGAGCTGTTCCTGTTTTCCTAGGTGCAGTGTGCCCTGCCAGCCTTGGGAAGATAAATGATCCTCCTTGGTGGAGCTGCTTTGAGTCTGGTGGGGCTTGTGGCTCGGTCTGTAGTAACAGTGCTGCTGTTGTTTGGGTTTTGGAGCCCTGCCTGGCACTACAGACAGAATAACGAGTGATCAAGAAGTAACAGTGGAACAGTAATGCAAACTGCAGTAAATACAGAGATGCATTATTAATGGGACATTAAAACCAAAAGGGCAAGTAGAGCAAGTCGTATGCTGGCAGCACAACAGCTCTGCAGAAAAACCCCAGGGCTGTCCCGTGGGGGGAAAAAAAAATCAATGCTCTGTGCAACATTTCAATACTGCTTTCTGTTTTACTGTTCTTCTGCTTTCTGTTTCACTCTATTTGTTCTACCTGGGAGCCTGAGTTATTTCTGGAAGATGCAGAGTTTGAGATGCATTTTAGCCCCAGTAGCCTCCTGAGTGTAAATAATGCTACAAACCAGGGCAGTGCCCTCAGCCTGCCACAGAAATCAACTGTGACTTAATGGATCTTTAATTCTGAGTTAAGCTACAGAACTGGATTTTACAGGAGTGGAAAGACAGCAGAGTCTGAATTACTGCTTTTGCAAAGCTCAGGCAGGAGTTTGAGGCTGGACCCAGATTGGTACCAAGAGGGGCAGCAGCAGGAAGGGCCCATTTCATCCCCTCTTTACATAAACACCAGCACTGGGGACAAATTTATGTAATTTTACAGTAACTGAAGCTCAGGAAGAAACTTTTTGCTTTGCCTCATGTTTTGGGGCTGCTCCAGAGCTCTGGGGAGGAAAGAGCTGCTGAAAAAGCTCTTTTAAGATGCTGATGCTTCTACATCTCCACCCACCACGCTACAGATCTGCTCAGTTATCTCTGGTACAGCCAGACCATGACAAACTCATCTTCCTCTATCAGAAACTGAGACCATGCCCATGGATGTGCTCCAGCTGAACAGGCCAGCACAACTGGCTGACACAGAGAGGACCTATTCACCACAGGGCTCTCACTGACCCAACTGTTTGCCACCAAGTGGCTTCAGATCTCTCTGTTGGCCCCTTGAAACAAAGTCCTCCCCTGGCAGTCCTTTTACAGTCTCTTGTCAGTGTAACCTTCCACTTGCAGAGGTTTCATAGGTGTGGCTTTGGCTTGCACAAACAGCTCTTGCAGCTCAGTCTCCAGCCAGGTCAAACAAAACCATGTCCACCTTCACTGTGTTCCCCCGCTGTGCTCCTGGCACCTCAGTTTCCCAAGAGCCTCACCCTTGATCACCTTGGTGCTGATCACCCTCTCCAGAAGGCCATGATGGAGTTAGCACTCCTGTGATTCATGTCCAAGCTGCTGGTGTGGCTGGTGCTCTGGGGAGGGGGAGTTGTGCCCCTTGCTGCTGCCAGGGAGGCAGTGGATGGGCACCGCTCACTGCTGCCTTCCCCTTGTGCTGCCCAAAAGCTTCCCCCTCTACTGTCAATACTGAAACCTGTCCTTCTCTTCCTTTGTGTCAAATTCAAGGAACTGAAATTAATTTGGCTTGTTTGGTTTCTTTTTCCCTCTCTCCTCCCAACATCTGTCACACCAAACTGTTTTCGCACTCAGCTATTTACAAGAATGAGTCTGCTCATTGATTTTGGGGATGAAAAGGGAGACCTGCATGGAGAGTGAGTGACCAATGGCACGTGCACCTGGTCAGGCCATGGAGTGTAAAGCCAGGCTGGGATTCATCCACTGCAGCTAATCCCAACATTACAGCCCTGGGGCTGTGCCACAGGGGTCTGTGTTTCCCAGGGCCCCTCTGACTGTGACTCTAAGTTGGCAGCTGGGCTTAATTCCACACTGTCCTATGTGAGGAAAATATTTTATCCTCCTGGGACTGATGGGTATTCTTCTAAAGGAAATGTTTAAAATGAATCATAGAATCATTTAGGTTTGAAAAGCCCTCCAAAGTTCATTGAGTGCAATCCTTGACCTTCTGTATTTTTACTGATGACTCCTGTGGTGGAGTCATGAACTTATGGGATGTGGTCTTCGGGGAAATCTCCCAGAGTTTCAATTCATTGGAAACAGTTGGGATTTCTTTTTTTTTTCTTTTTTTTTGGAAAGAAGTTTTGTACTGTGATGGTTACCATTAAGGACTTCACCATAAGAACTCAGATCATTAAAGGCAGAAAACTAAGAAAACTCAAAAGATATTACCTTTAAGAAATATTATTATCAGGCATATTATTCTGAGGTATCAGGTGGCCTCAGAATATTAATCTCTGGGGTAACTAATAATAAAAAGAAGCAAATACCTCATTTAATTAGTAGTAAAGACCTTGGAAGATTGAAAAGGACACAGGTGAATGAACAGAAGAACTAATGATCTGAGCTTCTGATAAGCAAATCAGAAAACTTCTTTTCAATGGAAAGATGGAAATCCAGATACCACAGGCTTTCAAAACACAGAAGATCAAACCATCAAGTGGTTGTGTTGCCATGGGTACATCAGAGATAGACTGTGTCCTGAGCCACTTTTGTGGCCAAAAACGTCCTGCTGACAGATTTGACAAAGAGGTTTTGCAACTCATTGCCTTCCTAAGCCACCCCACCCTGTCCACCACTTCTCTGGCTTGGTGGGAGCTGCCAGGAAGGTGCCTTTCCCAGGTAGGGATTGCTTTTTCCCTGCTTGGAGAATCTGCTGCTAAAGAATGGCAAATGCTGGCCCATCGTGGTGAAGAAGGTCGATGTCCACCCTCTCCAAAGTCCCCTGCTCTTGCTGGTTGGGCCTGGCTCCAACCCAGCCCTCAAAAAGTGACCAGGCCTTTGCACCCAGTGTGAGGTGAGAGAGTTAATTATTATTGTCTAGAACAGAATGTGAGATCCGAGGTGAAGTTTTAGTGTCTGGGAAAAATCAATGCATGGAATTTACTTTGGTAACATCAGAGAGGGCTGGTGTCAACACAGCTCTCCAGAGCATTGGCCAGAGAGGGGACAGCAAAGGCTGGAGGAGCCCAGCTGAGATGTCCTGAATTCCCAATGACCCTCAGTCCTGCTACCTCTGCACCTTCTTTAGTGTCCCCCTTGAAACACTTCTGGCTGCATCCCCATCCCTCCCACCACCTCTCAGCTGTTACCCACAACTCAGGCATCACCCTTAAGGGTGCCTGTCCGCCTTTTCTGGGCTGTGAGTCAACACATGCTGGGGATATCACAGCTCATTCACCTGCTGCTGATTTGGCCCTCACTGTTTTTCATTAATTAAACCCCCAAAACGCCACTCCTTTGTCAGAGCTGTCTGAAATCATCCCCTGGGCCTAAAACATACCAGAACTGGGGGCAGAATAGGGCTTGCAGAGTCTAGTTTTGAAGAGAAATCAAGTTAAAAAAAAAAAAAAGGAAAGATGTGATGAGGATTTGATACTGGCTTACCCCAGGGCTGAGTTAAGGCACAGCATGGATGGTACTCAGCAGGGAGGAGGAAGGGGATACTGAAGGGCAGGAGAGTACTTTTAGAAAGGGCTTTCTGCTTTCCTCACTGCTGGTCTGGATCCTGATACAAGCAGCTGTGTTAATCTTTGTACTTAGAATATAATAGATATATTAGTTATTTATACATATATATGTATATTTTTCTTTCAGTAGTGCCTTAGGCAGGATTTCACCCTGCTAAACCCAGCTGCAGTGAGCAGGGGGTTGATCAGAGCCAGCCCAAATCCACCACCTTGCTTTGCAAGCAGTGTGTGCCAGCTGAGCAGAGCAAAGGCCAGGAGGGCAGCAGAGCTGCTGCTTCTCTTCCCCTCTGTTGGAGGGGTGTGCAGGACAGCAGTGCCCCAGTGCTACTCACACCCTCACAGTGGCTGTGAGATGTCCCCATGTGTGACAGGCTTCCTTGGAGAGAGGCTCCACAGCTCTAAATAAAACCTACTCCTTCCCAGCACAGCTCGTGAAAAAGAATCCCAGGATCATGGAAAGATTTGGGTTGGAAGGGGCTGTTAAAGGTTACCTAGTGCAAAGCCCACAAGCAATAAGCAGGGACATTCTCAGCTAGATCAAGTTGCTCAGAGCACTGCCCCACCTGGCTTTGAATGTTTCTGAGGACAGGGCATCCACCACCTCTCTTGGCAACCTGTGCCAGGGTTTTACCACCTTCATTGTAAAAATCTTCTTCCTTAAATCTAATGCAGATTGATCCTCTTTTAGTTTAAAACTATTACCATTACCCCTTGTCCTATCAATGGGGACATAGTAGCTGACATTCAATTAAATACTGTATGCAAAGCTGACAACAAATTACAAGTGAGTAGACAGAATGTAGGGCTCTTCCCACTTCTCAGGAGCAGTCCCTAATTGCACAGAGCTAGCACTTTGCTTCCCCTTCCTATTCCAACCTGTTTACCTGCTCTCCATCACGCTGTGCTCCCCTGTTTTGCTCCAGGCAGCAGATAGGAGAGATAGGAAGCAGTTGAGAATTTCTTATGGTTGGATTCTGCAAGGTGCCAGCTCTGAAACATCAGGCAGTTTGCACTCAGGCTTAGGAATACAGTGAGGACAATGATGGGCTGTTGGTACTGCACCATTTGTGCTATTTTTAAAAGCCCTGCCCCTAAGCTGAGATACAAACCCTTTGTTATGGCTCTTAGAAGAGACACACACTGTCTTCTCATGGATCCTTCCTCTTTTTGAAATCAGTTATTTTTAGATTCTCAGTGTGGTCTCTTTTTGTTAGCAAAAGCATAACAGGCTATCTCCAAACTATGGTCCAAATGCAGGTATGTGTGTATATAAATGTACATCAATACATATAATTTTTAATACATCATTTCAACTTTTCCTGAAAGACTGAGATGTAAATAATATTCCTGAGGAAATCAGAATAAAAGCACTGGACCCAGCAAGCCAGCTTTAAACAAACTGTGCAGCTCTGAGCATGCATACAATTATGCATATAAATACAAATAAATAAGTCTCCCCAGTAATGAAGAAATGAATCACAGTGATTTCTTTGCAGAGCAATAACTATGCAAATAATCTTGAAATTTGCCTGAACAGCTGTCAGCTCAACTGTTTTGACACTGTGTACAATGAGTCAGTTTATTCATGGTGCCTTTGCAAGGCTGGGAATGAGCAGTGAAGCACCTGAGACTGATGTCCTTCTGGCACTGCACATGTGGATGCCTTTAAATCCAGTCTGGCTAAGGGGCAAAGGAAGAATTTCCTTGGAGAGATGAATGCTGTGGCTTTTCTGGCTCTGCTAAGGATGGAAAACCAGAGCATTGCATTGGAAAAGAGACATCTGAGTGATGGAAAGCTATGGAAAATATGATTCATTATGAGGTTTAAATGTTGCAGCTGGAAATTTTGGCTGGGGGTAGAGAACAAGTTGATCCAACCACCAAGGGAGGAGAGATAAAAATCACACAGATTATTTTTCCCCAAACACTTGTTTGGCTGAGAATTCAAAATCACCAGTTCTGGGTTAATGTTTAATCATTGACTATCTATAAGGAAAGGCTCCTTCTCTGGTGTATCTGCATTCAGTGGAGAAACACACACCTGAAAAATCATGCAAAATTTGGCCTGGGATGTTCTGGCTTCCCTCCCCCATTCCAGATTTGCTATGAAATGCCCGGCCCAAGGCAGATGGGTGCACCATGGCAGCAACCTCTCACTTCCCCTGCAGCTCATCCATACTTTGGCCCAAGTGTCAGGTGAATGATTTCCCAAATTCCCATTCCTTTCCCACACAGACTTTCTGACAGCTACTGAGCAAATGGAACTCGAGCCTTGCCCTTTGAACACCCTCCAGCAGCAGCACCAGGGCTCTCACCCAGACACCCCAGGCTTTGCCTTTGGATGTTTCTTGCATGTTGGCAAGAAACAGCTTTACCTGCATAAAAGGGAACCCTTTCACACTCAGCAACCAATAAAGCAAGGAAATCCTTGCCAGAAGACCTGTCAGTGATGAAAATTCTGAAGGGGTTTAAGAAGAGAGTAGGCTGGTTCATAGAGGGCAAGGCCCTCAGGAACTCTGGGACCCACAGTCCTGGTCACCTCAGCCCTACTTCAGGAAATCCTTCCATCACTTATGGCCAAAGTCTGGGAAATAAGAACAGAGAAAGGATTGCCCTCTTCCTGTCCTGTTTTTTACTGGTGCTTGTTGGAAAGTTATACTGGGCTACGGACATTTTTGACTAGAGCCAGTGTAGGTATTTTCCTGGGGTTGCCAGATGAAACCCTGTGCCTGAGCTGGTTGTGTGTGGCTCTTTGAAGGCGTGGTGAGGAGACATCAGGCCAGTTTTATGGTGGTGTTTTACAATTGTTTGATACTGGCACAGTTAACTGGTTCAGGGTAATATCATTTCACCCAATACACACCAACAAGGTTTTCCATTTTGTAACACTGCTCATCTGCACAATAGTGGTGTCAGGGAGCTGCTCCTGCCACACCCTAACCAAGCCAAATGCAGTGTCTGTGCCTTGCACCACCACAAAAACCTCAAATCTTTTAAGTTGAGAGGTTGTTTCAATATTTTCTTTATCTAATTTTAGTCTTTGGCCGTTGATGCTGACAGTGCTGAAACACGAGGAATTGTATCTTTGCTCAGTGGTTTCGCTTCCCAAATTGCTACAGCTCTGGGGGAAGATGAGCTTTCAGAAGAATGTCTCTGTGCTGTGATGTGCTGCCTTGGTCTCCTTTTCTGCTTCTAGGGAATGTGACCATGTTTCAGACCCCTGAAGCCAGCTGTGGGGTTTTCCTGGTTTTCTGAGCCTGCCCCTTGATGACCACTCTGATTTTGCCCTGCCCCAGGGTTTAGTGCAGCCTGTTATTTCACTGACTTCCTGGTCCAGACTGCTGGGTTGGGAGACAAGAGCCCCAGAGTTTGTGCCCAGTGGTCCTCACAGCTTCTCTTTTCCATCACCTTCATCTCCTTTCTGGCAGGTTTAGCTACTCAGAAATGCCATTGCCATAGTTAACCCTGGCTTGAGGCAGGAGGTGGAACAAAGGTCTCTCATTCAGTCTGAACTATTATTCTCCCTATTTAGGTTTTATGGTTGGGGTGCTGGGTTATCCCTTACAGTGGAGAGCTGAATGTAGAGTAAGGACAATGTGATGGTCCTCCCTGCCTCTGGATCCACCAGCATCTAGTGCAGTGCAGGTGATTCTGGAAGTGCTTTCCTCTACATCCCCTTCTTGAAGACCATAAGGCTGCTTCAGGCTTCAGCTCTTACTCTCACCAACCAGCTCTGCCATCAGGCTGTTGGCAGTGTACAAAGCAGGGAGGTTCTTGCTTCAACAAGAGTCCTGGTGGAGCCAGGTGAGGGCTGTGCAGAGTTACAAGCTGCTGCTAAGGCTGCTGACAACACCTCTAGCAAGCCTCCCCTCAGAAACAAGGAGACCAAACCCAGCCAGGCTGGAGCCTAAGGCAGCATGGTGGAAAAAGCTGTTTTCAAATTCAGCTCTTTAAACTGGGATCGCACATGTTTGCTCCAGCACATCTGGGCTTAACAAAACTATACATTTAGACCATGTGATATATGGCCTTTTATCAAAATAAAAATTATTTTGCTCTATCATCCTATCCAGACTCTGATTTACATTAACTAAACCAGTCAGTGCAACTTCTCTAAATTGATTTTAAATGGACCCAACTAAAGCAGTAAGAGTACATAATGGAGATGTACTTAACCCAATTTAATCCTTCCCTAAATCAATTACACTAGAATTCAATAATTTGCAGGCAGAAGCTAAAACAACTTAAGAAAGAGTTGGGACAGGTTAAGAACCCTTGTAGTGCAGGTACACTGAAGACCTCAGAGGAATGGGGAACATGCTGGTGCAAAATACCCTTGGCTATAGCTGCAAATATCACCTGAGCTTCCCATCTGAGTTAGTCCAGATTCAGCTCACCCCATTTCTTCTGCTGCTCTTTCTTTACCATTGAAGTGGTTTTTAGCACTTCATGGAAGGGCTTGCTTTTCTCCCTGAAAAGAGTGAAGGAGTGAGGGTATGTCAATTTTTTTATCATTTTAAGCAATGCTGCCATCCCTGACTAGTAATTGGTGCTGTGAAACAGTAAATTTATCAAACAACTAAAATTTTCAAAATAATCATTACTTGGCAGTGAGTGGGCCAGATGGGAGAGCGCCCTCCAAACCCCAAGACATCATTAATTATGGTTTAATAAGTACTTTTTCTGAGGAACGCATCTGAGTTACAGAATATTAGGTTGAAGGGGTGAGGAAATCCTTATTGTGTTGCTCTATCCCTCTGGAAGTGGCAACTTCGCCTCCTGGTTCCTTTGATGAACTGAACTCTGGTCCAACCACCTTCAGTTCCCTCCTGGCTTCTTTCCAGCCAAATATCAACTCTCTCTTCCAGAAACCAGGAAACTAAACATAAACCCAAATGAGAGGGAAAAGTAGAAAAGCAAGCAAGAATTTACTAAGAAGCCAAGCATGTGGAGATAAAGCCCCAGGAGAAACAGAAGCCAGCAATGAGTGAGGAGGAGATGGGAACAGCCACTGGGCCACACCACACAGACACCAAACAGACAATATCTGCTGCTGCTCTGGGCAGGAAAGCACCTGGGCAGAAACCACAGGCAGCACAAGCCTCAGACCATGGCCGTGGTGGTGAACCAGTGGTATTGGCAGGCAGAGCATTACAGGTGCAGAGAGGAAACCTCATCCTTGTGAAACCACGTGGGAAGAGGTCATCTGGGAAACACCATTAAGGGAGGGCAAGAGTCAGCAGAGCCTTTTACAAACCCAGCATTGCTGGAGAGATGAGGGTATGTGTTTGTGCTGTCACCAGAAGCAGTGCCAGGTCACTGTGCAGTCAGCTGAACAAGGTCCTGCTACAGAGAAAACAGATTCTGGTGAAGAATTTTTGTTCATTAACAGAGGGAACTGACGGACAAGAAGATGAATCACTGCTGCTGTGATAGTCCCAGAAATGCCTGGGAAAGGGGGATTTAAGGAGCAAGGTGGTCACAGCAAGTCTGGTTGCTCCATACACCTGGCTGACAGCCAAAGCATGGAAGGAGAAAGCAAACACTTTGTGCTTCACCTCCGTGCTGCATCCCTTGTACAGTGTGACACACCAAGCAGGCTGAGGGCCAACAGAAGGCACGTCCAGAAAGCTGCTGGAAGCAGGGCCAGGCACGCACGGCGGTCTGAGCAGAGCAGAGCTGGGTGCACTGTGCAGGCTGGGAAGCAGAGTGATTAATGTAGGAGACACTCACATGGCACTCAAACCAGAGGGATTCTGCCAAGCTCTGAGGAGAAAGTAAATCCCATTAGGGAGGAGAGATTTTTTTGTTCCAGTTGTGTACTGAAATCTCCTCATACGTTCTTGCAGTGCCCACAGAGACAAAAAGTAGCTGTAGATGAGTCAAAATTGAACACCAGAGAACTGCATGTGCCCTACCTGGCAGGTCTGAACAAAGTAAACTCTATCCTTAAAGATAAGGCTTATTTCTGAATTATTTATATTACCATAGAAGCCACAATAACTATTGGGGGACAATTGTACTTCACAAGGAGCACCACTGACCCTTGGGATGCCACATCTTTCCCTCAAAATGGGGAACAGAGAAGGATCTGGCCACCTGCATGCAGAGCATCAGGTAAAAGCAAGTATAAAACAATGAGATGATTGTTGGTATTAGATGACTGATCTCCCAGCTCAGTCTTGTTGTTGTAAGTATTTTTGGCAGTGTCATTTTAAGCAGACAGCCAGAGGAGCAAGTCACTGGTTTGTCTCAATTTGCTACAGGATGGCTGGAGAAATGTCATTTAAAGGGACATGTGCAATACCATTTTTAGTGTGTTACTGATGATAAAGGGTCATAAAATTTTTAAGCTTTGTTTGTTTTTTTTTTTTTCCTTCGATGACCTTTGTTTAATGAAAACCAATGACAGATTTACTGCAAAACAAATTGTAGTCACTAGAAGTCAAAAAGAAAATGAAGTTGTTGTTCTCAGGTACTAAAACAAGGCCTATACCAAAAGCCATCATCTTTACCCTGCCCTTCTGGGGGGTTATGAAGCTGCTGCTGAGAAGTTTTCATGGTTTGAGACTTTGGGACTTTAATGGAAGTTCTCTTTGTCCCAGATTCATCCCCAGTGAGGGATGAGATGATACAAGCAGCGTCATTTGCAAAGACAAGAAGCACCAAGGGTGCTTACCTGGAATTAGATTATGTCTTCACCAGATCTTTTATAAAAGTTTCTGTATTAAAACTCCACTTTTTCTGGTAGGGGTAAGTAAAGGTGGCTGGTAAGTAAACTCAGCTCTGTCTTCTTACAACTAATTACATAGTAGCAATATTGATTGAAAGAACCCAAATACCTCATTTTCCAATGGAGTCATCTACCTCACTCTTCATATCTTTCACCAGAAGCAAGAAACACCTTCCCCAACAGAAGTGATCAGCAGTATATATATATATATGAATATAATTACTAAACAATACAATTACGTTATCAGAGAGATTTATAACTCTAATCTGATTTAAATCTGATCTGTATTCTATGGCTCTTCTGTATGGTTGGCAAATCAGTGACTCCCTACGATCTCAGGTTAGTTTTTACATCTCTGCTGCTGCTGCTGAAGAAAAGCTGTGATGAGGTGACTCACTGGCCTACTCATGCAGGAGCCATCTGAAGCATCACATGCTTCATCCCCAGTTCTGCAGATCCCTGTTCCTGTAATGACTAATTAAATTAGCTGGTTTTTTTTTTTTCCCCAGTTTTTTTTCCACCCTAGTTTTTTAATACTCTTCAGCCTTGCTCAAGGCTTAAGACAAGGTCTGCTTGCCTGACCTTGTTTATCTGAAATTTGATGCTGGTTTCCCTTGAGGTTTATGTGACCCAGTCTCCAGGCCTCCCACAGGGATATGGATATTTGAGCCAGGCATTCTGGGCTTCTTTTGGCAGCAGTCAAGAGAAATAGGCATGTTTAAGGTGGGATTGACTCTCCTTCATGCAGCAAGGTCTGCAGCAGGGTGGTCAGACCCCACACTATTATTAGGATCCCCACAATCATATGTGTTGCATCAAACATCTCCTAAGATTAAGGGGACATTTGCAATGAATTTGATAATGTCTTTTCATTACTGGCTATGGGACATATTTGTCAACATAACCACAGTGACTGCAGTCTGCTGGGGGACAGCAAGTGCTCTGGGAGTGTGTCCCACCAATATTTCACTCAAAATAAGTCACAGAAAACATCTTTTCACTTAAAGACTGAGCCTGGCCCCTATGGCGACGGTGGTGGTGAATGTCTTTAGTGTTCGTTATGGAACAGAAAATTAGGATAAAAAGCAATTCTGGATTTCCCCTGAAGCCACTTCACCCTTGTGCTTATTAATGCATTGCTTTCTCTCTAATGTTTTTAAACTAGTAAACTTCAGAATAGTAAGTATTTAATAGTGACATAAGTGCACTTCCATTTGAGGAGGGAAATAAACTATAATGATGTCAGGATGTTTATACAACAATATTTGTGGCTTTTCCTGGTAGGATGCCTCTGCAAAAGAAAACCTCATGCAAACAAGAAAAGTTCATACCCCTAATTAAAGCAGCAATCATCTTTATGAGGGATTATAACACCAAAGGCCAGGCTGACATCCCTAAAGTCCTACTGACAAAGTGTGCTGCCTGTTGCCTTGCTTTCAGCTGTGCCAGAAAGCCTTCTGACAAGTGAGCTGGGAGCACTGTCAGAGGCACAACCACAGTGTCACTGAGCCGCTCCAGTGCCTGTCACGCTGTGGCACCGGCACCGTCACAGCCACGCTGCCATGCCTCAGCTCTGCTCTGCTTGAAGTGTTAAACACCACCCTAGGCCTAAAGAAATGCTTTACAAAAACTAACTTTAGGGCTAAGAAAGGGCTCACTGGTCTCTAATCAGAGGAAAGAAAAAAGTCTGTAAATGGGCATTTTAGCAACCAGTATCCCTTCTGCATTAATATTTCCCACATGTTTTGGGAAGACTTTCTGCTGCCATTCTCAGCAAACAGATTCCTGGCCAGTTCAAGTTTCAGCTCAAAATAAAAAAGGCTTGGGTTGACCTCGGGTTGCATCTCAGAGAAAGCAATTTCTTGGCTCAGCTCAGATTGCCACGGGAGGAAGCACTGCGGGACAGATGGGAATTCCTCTTTGGCTAGAAGGGAGAATGGGCAAAAAGGGAATCCAGCAGGGAAACAGCAGTGTCGCTGGAGGGGATAATGCTGCAGCACTGCTGGGGGAAAGGCAAAGCCAGGAAAAGCCTTGCTCCCTGTCTCACACTTGCTGCAATGCGGGGCAGAGATGGGGCAGCCCTTGGGGTACATTACAAGAGAGTCTGTGACATCCTTCCGAATCTGCAAGGCAGAGAGCTCTCAGCAGAGCAAGGCAATGGGAACTGCTGACACATTCACCTGCTCCAGAGTACATCAGTCCATCCTAAGTATTCCCCATGTTCCTCTAGGATGGGTGTCCTGTAGTTGTGAGTTCATGGAGATCACATGAGCTACTATTCAAGGCTTAAAAATAATATTCAAGAGAGGTGAATAACAGGTTTTTCTTCTGATAACAAACAATGCAAAAACAACAAAATGTGTTTCTGCTTGTTTTAAAACACAGCATGCTTCCCACTTCTTATTTTGATGGTTTCTCACTCAGCCCACCCTTGAAAGCAAAGGCTAAACCTGCAGTATTTTCTCTTAGTCTGGCCACAGAGCTGTATTTGTATTGCTGCTTCACTGAGGCACCATCTAAACACCCAGGACCCCACAGCCTTTAGCCACAATCTCCCAGCAACAAACCTTGCAGCAGAGAGTGTTCAAAAACAACACACATTCCAAAGATGCTTTTTTTTTTTAACAGAAATAGAAACAAAAGGGAAACAAAAATAGAAAGAATAGACAATGCAAATTTATGCCAAAGTAAAAACATACAGAAGGAACATCCAAAGCATGGAGAAGGTCCAAAGATGTCTCCAAGCAATCCTGCAGCTGGGTTTTCAGGTTACATGCTTTTGCAGGAAGAATTCTTCATAAATCTATTACAGCACCAAAACCACGTAAGTCCGCTTCTCCTTCTGAAATGCCACATCTTAAGCAAGTCATTTGGCAGCAGTGGGAAGGGTAAAACTGGCATGTATTGGCTCAAGGCACTTGGTTTTGAACTGGCTCACCAGCCTGGCTGGCACACAGCGCTGCTCTCAGCTTTCAGTGCTGATTTATCCTGGCACAGGCACAACTCTGGCACAACTTCAGTGTTATTAGCGAGCATGATTTAACTTTGTACATTTCTAGGAAGAGCAGTTTCATTCCTGCTCTCAGGATAAGACATCTTCCACAAGCAAGAAGTGCTGGTGGTCTTACTGCAGTGCAGAGGATGGCAGGTGAGTCCACCCTCCGAAGGGGGATTCCAGAAGCACTGCTGAGCCCCCAACTCTAAATGCAACCTTGCCTCCTGCCTCTGTGTTTTTAGGGCAAGACATGGGCACCCACTGGTCCTTGCTGTAACATCTCCCCAGATTTACAGAGAAAAAGTGGATGGACATTATTTACCCCAGAGCTGTTGAACCAAAACAATCTGATTTAACAATGACTTGGAGTGGCCTGTGTTGATAACTACTGCTCAGAAGGAAACCTGAGCCTGAGCATGGGGAAAAAGAAAGAAAGAAATAATGAAGAAGATGGTTTGGATCTGCGCAGAAGATGATCTGGTCATGCATGATGTACACATCTGACCATATGATGGCAGACAGGTAGGTCCCAGACCACACTGCCCTTGCTGGGCTTGGCACAGGTGGGGGAATGGGGACATTTGCTGGGGCAGGTGTTTGATAAAATAGCCTTGTTTCTGGAGAAGAGGGATCACTTATGGGATTTCTAGTGCTGCTATATGAGACGTGCCCAGTGGTGCCCCAATAACCCCATGCTCTCAGAACTTGTGTCCTTCCCCTCAGGGTACCAGAGAGCAGCCTCACATCTGCACAGTATGAACAGGACTGTTCTGATTTGTCCCTCACACAGTCTCCATTTTGCCTGTTCTTTTTCAAGTTTTTGTCTGTTCTTTTAATTGTTTTGTCCTGCTCTGATTCCTATTATGGCACAGTTAAACTGTGTGCTGTGCAGAGCATGCTATATTTAATTTGTTATGCAGTTCAGAGAAGTAAAAGAAACTCTTCAATAACAGACCCTCAGCAGATCCTGAAAACCCTGCATAAACTCTTGACACAGCCTGGCACTATTTATTCACAACATAACACAAAGCAGGACCCTGTCTGCCTGTGGCACATTGTCAAAATACGCTCTTCACGCTTTCTGCAGCTGAGAAAAACCTTGATGGGTTCTGGTAATTGCCCTTGCATCTGTCAGGCAATGCTAAATCAGCTTTTTCCTCCTCCTCATTACTCCTTTGGGCTTACAGAAAGCAGAGAAAATGCAACACATGTCAACAGAAACAGACATGTTTGGGTGTGTTGGGTTGGTTGGAGGTCAATGGTCACCCTTCAGCGTCTCATATAAGCAAAATTTGCCTTCTTCCCAAAGCAGAGACACAGACTTTGACCTCAGGACATCTCCTGGGACCTGCCCTGCAGATGTACCTGCAGTCCAGCAGTTGTAGCACTGCTGACCAGCTATGCATTAAATATGTTATGACCAGACAGAGTTAACTTAGAGTTAACTTAGATTTTATATTAGGTAAAACCACTTTAGAGATAGCATACACTAACACAATCAATAGCTTGCACATCTGCTCAGTTTTCCAGATCTTACCACTGCCTGAAAAGAAGCCCTTCCAGCCCTGAAGCAGCACTAATAGAGCACTTTCCTCTTCTACAACAGCTTTATATCCAC
The DNA here is from genome assembly GCA_013398995.1 of Alaudala cheleensis. NCBI lineage: Eukaryota > Metazoa > Chordata > Aves > Passeriformes > Alaudidae > Alaudala > Alaudala cheleensis. Next base: position 98,708 of record VWYE01029193.1, read on the forward strand.
ATCAGCATGACAGTGTTTGTGCAGGGCAGCTGTAGCCTCAGTGCAGTTCTCTGTTTATCCATTCACTGTCTGTGGCAGCTTAGCTGGACTCACAGCAAGCTGCCATTCTGCTCCTCACACTAAGGAAGTATCTTTTGCCTCTGGCTCATCTGGAACACGGCTCAGGCAGCAGCAGTGCTTGTGGAGGCTGCCGAGGAAGGGACATGAGGTTTCTTTCAATCACAGCCTCGTTAGGCTCTTCCTTTTCACTGTTCCAATCACAGCATGTCTGGTTTACCTCAAGCAAAGCTGCTGTGAAGATCAGAGGTGGTTTTCACACTAGTGCCTTTCAGCTGTTCTCAGCAGGCTGAATTTGTGAAGACACTGCTTCTGCCTTGCCAAGTTGGTACCCCAGAGTGGCTGAGTTTGGTTTTGTGTGTCTGAGCATGGGCATGAATGAACACAGGCTTGCCATGACTTAGCTGCAAGGTACTAACCTATGACATTTAAATGTACACAGGAAAGGAGGAAGGTGAAAGTAGGGATTGCATGAGAGAGCTGATTGCAGCCCTTCCATGATGAGGTCATTGAAAAGAAGGAGGCTCCTCCTGGGGTCCATGGTGGAAGGATGAAGAAACAATGGGCATCAGTTGAAACAGAAGAGTTTCTGGTGAGATACAAGGAAAAGCTTTTTCACTGACAGCAGTCAAGCAGTGGGGCAGCTTGCCCAGGGAGGTTGTGCAAACTCTGTCCTTGGATATTTTCAAGTCCCAGCTGGATAAGATCTTGAGTAACTTGGTCTGACCTCAGAGCCAACCCTGCTTTAAGGAGATAGGAGAAGAGACCTCCTGAAATCCATTCTAACCCAAATTACCATGTGTGTAATTTCTCTGCAGAGTAGCTTATCTACAAAATGGTAGACAACATGCCTTGAAGGTTTGCTTAACTGATAAAGAATGGCACAAAACAGAGTGTGGTCTGTGGTGTGTACATACTTCCCATTCAACAATTCTCTTTTGAGGTCCCTGCTGCAAATGTATCAAAGGTTACAGAGGATGAACTAAGCAAACAGGGTGATCAAAACCACAGTGTTGAAATTTAAACCAACAGGTGTTAAGTGTTTACACTTCACTCTGAGGAAATCTACTCATTTGCCTAAACCAAATTCAGGAACAAACTGATGAACTGTATCAGTTATTTTTATTGCATTTTAAAGATAACTGCTACAGAAACTGCACAGGAATTAGTAATGCTCTAGAACAAGAAAGCTAAAATTCTCTTAAATACAAAAGAAAGCTTGCTAAACAAATCTACAGACTGTTCCTTTTACTCGATGTTTTAGATTGATCCAGTTTCCTATTTTAATGTGGACATTCCCAGGAAGGGCAGGGGCAAGGGAGAGAGAAGGAGAAGAAGGAAGCTAGAAAAATCTTTTTGGCTCAGACTGCTATGATTGTATTTAATATTTCTGGAAGTGGCAGAGCACAGATAGTCTTGTGGCCATGGTACACTCCCTGGCCAGCTAAGCCACAGAGGAGGAGCTGTGACAACCTCCCAAAGCTGTTTGTCACAGTGGGCTGGATGCTCCCCTCCTCACAGGCTGCTTCACTCCATGTGCTCCTCTCTTAGATTTCTTAGAAAAACTCTTAGACATCTACAGTATCATAAAACAATTTAAGGTTATACTTGCTCTCTCTTACTAATGCTTTGTGGCATTAGGTAATTGCTTAATTGAGCATTTAGAAAAGCATTAATATATTTTTCTCTGCAAATGCATTATTAATATATACATTACAATCTCTGCTGTTAAGGCTTTGTACAATTATTAATAGACTTAAAACACTGAACTGCATGAAAATACTTTTCTGCTAGGAAAAAGAAACTCAAAAGGACACAAATAATACCTGGTCTACCCTCACTGTAAATTAAGTATTTGTATTGATACTTCTACACTTCAACAGTCCTTACCTTGTCTGCACCAGTTGAAATGGGAAGAGTGAATGGTGAAATTCTGTTTCACATTAATTCACAAAGCCAATTTAGATGGCTGAAGAATAACAAACTGCTTTGCATCCAGCCCTTTAGACCACTGACTTCACCATCCAATGAACTGTTTTTCTCCAGAGCAGCTCAGTACTTGTAACATCACTCCTTCCCTGCAGGTTGTATTTAGGATTGCACGGACAATTTGCATTCTCCCAGAAACGAGAAAGGCACTACACCTACAAGTTATAATTTGTTTTCAGTGCTTCTGGGAAGAACACATTAAAGATTTTAATGAGATTTTTTTTTTCCTCAAAATAGTAGGCAGTGCCAAAGATCCATGTGGGCTTAAAGATTGTAGTAAAAGCAGTGAATACAGAGAAAGGCAAAACAAAAGCCAGTGCAAAAACCCTACACAATTACTTAATGACCAGAAACACTTTCGGGAGACTACAACAGCTGGATGATCTGGGGTTGGGAGGTAAAAATAATCCTGAATCTATAAAAATTGATATTGGGTTGGCTGAAAGCTCCACCCAGCCCAGCAATCTCAGACAGAGGTGGGTAGGAGTAGGAAGACAGAAAGAACTGGGAAAACACATTCTGTACATCCCCCAAATATCTTTCCAGCTCCAGCAACTTACAAGACAGATCAAGAGTTAGATCAAGGGTCTGATAATTTTCCAGTTGCTTTTTAAACCCATGCAGAGTTTTGGTACCCACTATATCTTGAAGCAAAGACTTCTGGCTAAACTATAGACTGAATGAAGCCCTATCTCCTCTTGCTTGTTTTGAATCTTCCAAGTTCTCCTTTCATTTCTGTAACTCAGTTCTTGTGTCTGATAAATCAGTAACAGTCTGGATTCCTGGTTCTTATTTAAACCTCTGAAGATTTGATATCATTTGATATTATGTCCCCTTCCCTGCAGACTGAAGAAACCCAGCTGAGTCACCTGTGATCCCTTTCAAAGCCCTCCAACTACTTCTGACAATTTTATTGATTTTTATTTAATCTATTCCAGTTCTACCATATCATTTTTGAACCAGAACTGCACAGGCAATTAAAGATGCAGGTGCAAACAGGGATTGATATAATGGCACTTTTAATCTCTAGCTCTCTTTGAATAAATTTTAGGAATAATCTTAACAGTTCTCAATTTCCATTTTGATCAGTGCTGAGCCCTGAGTTGATGTTCTCACAGAAATACCTTCCACAGTCTCAAGGCCTTTTTTCTCACTGTTAAAAATAAACTCAAATTCCTTGTATATATGTGAAATTCAGGATTGTTTTTTCCCTCATATGTCAGCCTTTCATATTTATCAGATTTAATTTCATCTGCCAGTTTGCCACTGACTCTATCAGTAACATAAAGTCATTCAGTTTTTCTCTGTTAGCCCTACCCTGAATAGCTCCATTATCAGTAACACATTTTGTAAATCATTACTGACATCCATCTCTATCAGTTATTTGTCCAAGTTTCATATCCATTAGTAGTCTTGTTTTTCACTTCCTTTGGGGGAGGAATCTTATTGATTGCTTTTGGAAACCATCATAGACACTTAATTGAATCTTTGTGGTCCGTGAGCTTCTTGACTTCTTCAAAGAAAGCTTTCCTGAGGAACTAATTTGCTTTAAAAAAGCCTTAATGACTTTCCTTAATGTCATCTTTTCTATGTGGCCACTAAGTTTTTTCTGTTCTTCAGCATAATTTCTACTTATTTGTCTGTCAAGGAGATTGGGCTACCTGGTCTACACCTTCCACAACCTTCTCCAAAATCCTTTAAAAAATCTGGTGTCACATGAGCAACTCTCCAGACCCCTCTGACACCAAGGTAACCTTAAGTGAGAAGACAGAGATCACAGTATCTGAACCACTTTGTCTCTGAGACAACATCTGCTCTCAGCAGTTGGCTGCTGCTCACTTGTTAATGTGCTCCTTCATCTTTTATACTTGCACTGTAATCCAAGACATGTTTTCCTAATTATTCCCTTAAAGAAGCTTCCCATTATTGGAGTTTACTCATGCTCATCTATCCCATTCACTAATGCAAAAACAAATTCAGCTTTCCTTTCATGGCTGTATCTTCTCCAGATGTTTCTTCTGTATATGAAACAATGTATTTGCCTTTCAGAGCTGTCAAACTCCACCAGGCTCCCTGATTTGTTCTAGGAAAGACTTCCTATTATTTCTTATAACTTTTGCAAGCTGACCCTGAAACTTCCTTCTGTATCCTTCTCACAGTTTTGTACTTAACCCATCAGAGGTTACAAGTCCTTTCTTTTACCCCCTTTTAATGGAAGGTGTGTCTTGCTTTATATTGCTCTTCTGTTTTTGAAAAGAAAGCAGAATACCACTGATTTTCTTTGTTGTGGTGCTACAAGGGTGTTGAACCAAGGATGCTACAGTTCCAGCATGGGTTTTTGTCAATAATATTATGACACCCTTTAGGACCAGGGATTGCTTCTCCTCTTCTGGCTTCCCAAAGAGCAGTCACAGATACTTTCTAAAAATTAGCTCCAGTCCTACCCCCTCCTGTGACATTTATCCAACTTAATTTGAGTAACTGAAGTCACTTATGATTGTGTTTTCTGCCTCTCAGGCTCTGATCTCCCTGCCTTGTTAGTGACACTTGTGATGCACTGCTAGTACCACATTTTTCCTATTTATTTCTAGGACTTCAATCCACTGAGACCTTATTTATTGACAGAATTAACTGCTAATTGGAGAGTCCTCTAAGCTTTCTTTAAAATACAGCATCACAGAAGCACTGCCATGTTTCGTCCTGCCTCTAAAACACGACACATATCAAAACTGATCGTTCACTTTTCCTATCAGCTTTCAAAACATGAACATAGTGCATCCTTTGCTCCATCTTTGCTGCAGCTGCTTGCAAAGCCTGGCCAAAGCCAAATGTGACAGGTCCTGTGACACCCTTGTGCATGCTTGGCTGTACAGTCGGGGTCTTTATTTACATCTGGCTGAGAGTGCAAACTAGTGAACAGTTGCTTGCAATTATGGATGACTGCAGATAAGAGCTAATCCTCAACTGTGCCAACAGCTGAAATAATAGAGCAGGGAATATTTTGTTTCTGATTTGTATATGTTTTCTCTTGAATCATACCAAAAGTAGTCAAGGATCTGCCCTGACTACAACTCAAACCATCGAACAGCCAACAGAATAGAGAAGCAATACCTCATCCACTGTGGAAAACAGGTGTAGTTTAAGGAACTGTGAAGAAAAGACCATTATAAAGATAGAAAATATATCCGTGTTTATCTTGTATAAAATTTGAAAACATCTAAACTATCCTGCTTCAGGACATGTCCTCATCCATCCCTTGCAGTGAGGGAACATTTATACACCAGTCAGAAAAGGGTGGTTGTTATCAGATCTCCTTCTGCAGTTCTTCTCACTGAACCATATCACTCCCTTTTAATTTAGAATGGCACCTCAGAGAGAGTTTTAGCCCACCTTTTTTAAGGGCAAGCTTCTCCCCTGTCTCTCCTGACGTGGCCTCTGCAGTGTGTTATGCACCGTACTACCAGCACTAATAATTAGCAGCTGCTGTGCCTGCAGTCGCTGATTGTTTTGTATCAATCATCAAAGTTAGGGAACAATTCGCAGATACCATAGCAATAAGTCAGATACCAAAAAAAAAAAAAAAATTCCTAGCATCACACAGACTGTAATGACTTAATCCACTTTCCTGCCCCATCAGCTTTCCCTCATCCGGCGCCCAGGCTTCCTCGCTCCGCTCCAGTGATTTTCCAGCTCTTTATGTGGTGGTGCAACTTGTGACTTCTGAGGCCATGGTCAGATGGGTTTGCAAGGTCGTTTCCCCTCCCCTGCAAGTCAAGCAGCCGCTTGCAGCAGCCTACAACTAAATCGCTTTTTTTTTTTTTTTACACATTCTGCGGCGCGTCGGGTCACAAAAATTATGGTTCCCTAAAACAGCTGCGGAGAGGCCTGAAAGCCCTCACGCACCAAAGCTCCCGGGAGTATAACGCACAATAAAAACAGCTAAAACGCTGTAACTTGAGGGAATCAACCTCGCTTTTCTAGAGAGGGCGAGTGAAGGCACCGAGATGAGGCGGCGGACATGAGGAGGGAGCGGGGGGCGCGGGGTCTCTCGGCTGGGGGGGGCTGTGCGTGCGTGTGAGGAAAATCCCCAAACCCACCATTTATCGCGGGGGGAAAAAAAGGCGAGGAAAGCGCTAATTTGTAACACAGCCNTGCGGGGTCAGCGCCGGCACAGGCCCATGCGGCACCGCGGGGCCTGCGGGCTTGGGCTGCAGCAGTCTGCAGGATGTGCCACACCGCCAGCGCCGGAGCTTCCAGGTCTCTCCCTCCCTTCCAGGCGGGGAACAGCGGGGACTGGGGAGGTGGGGAGTTCTGCAGGGGATGGGCGGTGGAAGCCGTGTTTGCCTTGGGCTGGAGGATGTCTCAGCTGCGGCTGTCTTGGGTTGTTACTCTGGAATAAAATTTATAGGCTTCTGCTTCTCTGCGGGTTCCGATAAGCGTTTTGTGAGGGATTCTGTCTTTTCATGCTTGGAGTGATGTGAATGCAAACCAGATACGGCTTCCGCTGTTACTGCCAAAATCTTTCTATCTGCTTTCAGCACTGCTCACTAAAAAGAGTTTCTTTTTTTTCCCCTTTGTGCTGAGATTTGTTGTGTATTTATTTTTTCTATGTCAGTAGGTAAAATCAAAATACAAGGCTGCTGGACGAGGGATGTTTATTTTGCAGCTCTCTTTAGTTAGGGAAATGATTAGGAAATGTTCTTAAAATTACTGGATGTAAACAGCTCCGCGGTGGAAAATGACTGGCTTTGTCTCATTCTGGAGAAAAGGCTAGATAAAGATGTATATTCATTATTTCTCTAAAAAAAGCTCGTTGACGTAAGTGCTTTTTTATGCTTCTGAAGTGGATATGTGCTTTTAAACTGCAGCTTACAATGGGACTGTGCAGATTCAGTGCAGAGGGGGTGTTTTCCATGCAGACTGTGTTATTCCATCTGTTCTGCTGCGGTGATGTTACTATCTCCCTTTGGATCATGCAGCAGGAAACCTTGAGCTATCTCCCAAGCTCTCTGCTGGCCAAACTCAGGGAATCTCTTCTAAGAGGTCAGAATGCAGCTGGAGAGTAAGTGCACAAAAGCATTTTGATGCATTGTCTGCTTCCGTCGGATTGATGGGAAATGAGCTCATCCTTCCTCTGGTTTCCTGCAACTTTTTGGGGTTTAGCGTTCTTCCTTCCGTAGAGTTCCAGCAGATTGGCCAAATGGTTGACAGGCAGTTAAGAGCAGGATTTAGGAAGACAAAGTGTGGTAGCAGAAGCTTCCTTTTCCTGAGGAGAATGGGCTAAAAATGTTCCATTTTGTTTGCTTTGCATACATCAGATGTGAAGCGTGCCAACACTGCTGCAGAGTTGGAGCATTTGGTGGGCAGGTTGTTTGTCTAGATTAAGAGACCCTGGAAGTCTTCAGTTGTTCCTGAGCTATAATAAAGGCTAAATAACTGCAAAAGACCCAGACAATGATTCAAACTTGTTGTGGTGTAATTTTCAAATTACGTGAGAGTCTGAATGAAAGTTGCTCAAAGAGAACAGGTTAAAGTATCCCCAGCAGGCACATCCAGTGCTTCAAAACCACCCAACTGTAACTGGACATGGACTTCAGGATCATGGAGGAGTCTTCCCTGTCACAAGCAGCTTTCTCTGATAATGTCATTCATAAATTATTAAAGACTTCCTTAAAACTTATGTAGTCTGTTATTTTCCATTACTCCTATGGGAAGGCTATTCCTTTGCTGCTCAGGAATCTTTTGCCCATAGTCCCTCTTTGTGTATGTCCACTTTTTCCTGTGTGCTAACCTTGTGCTTTTGTTTGAAAGGTTTTGGCTTTGGTGTTTACATGTTTGGTGTATTTAAGGACAAACTCTCAATTCTTGTTCTGCAAAGCTGGACAAGCTTAGCTCTCTGTTCTCCTTGGGAGAGGCTCTTCCTTTCCCCATCCCATCAGCACTCTCTGCAGCCTGTTGGGTCCTGAAGTCTTAGGTTTAGAACTTAAGCATTAAAATTCTCTACAGCAATGTTTTTTGCTGTATTGCAATTTTATTTTTTGCCTTTTCTTTCTGGCAGGCTTTTGGCATCTCCTCTCTTGCTTCTCTAGGCTCAAGTGTGATTTTACCATGATATCTTGGAATGTTAGATGATAGTGTTGTAACAATGCAGCTATTAATATTGTTCCATAATTACCAGTTGTTCAGTGCTATTCTGCTGCATAATTCAGATGTCTTAATGAAACATCTTGGCTGTGTAAATCTACTGTTTCCTTAGCCCAGTAAAGATTAATGCTATGCCCTGCCTTTTCAGACAATTTCTTTTAGGGAGGATTTTTTTCCTCAACCTTCCCATGTAAGGGGAGAGACCTGATTTGTTTTTGCTTCCTTGCAGAGGCTCCAAAATCTCTTCCACTTGTGCTAGATGAGCTCACCCAGCTGGTGATGGGTGAGGTCCTGGTGCACTGAGCTTCCTTCCTCCCTTCCTGGCTGGTGTGGCTCTTCCTTGGAGTGGTGCAGTGCTTCCTCAAGTGGGAATCTGTGGGCCTGGAGAGGAGGATGAGAAGGGGGAGGTGTGCAGAGGGGGGATTTTGAGTAGCAGCTGCCTGCTGTTGTGCTGCAGCTCAGTCACTCTGTGTGTTTGTGGGCTTCAGCAGATGCTGTGAGTGGCTGACATCAGGTTCTGAACATCCAGAGAAGTCAGGCCACTGTTTCCTTCACAAGTAGCATGGAAGGGAAAACTGGGATTTGCTCCAAAAGGAACAAGAGGGTCTAAAAGCTTCTCTTGTAAGAAATAAGCTTAATTTTTGAATAGCACACTGTTCACAACAGCAGTACTTTAGGTCACCCACTTCTTCCTGCTGTCCTGCTGGGACACTGACTTTCTGTGGCTCATTTGTGAATCAGAAGAATTCCATAATCAGATGCTGCTTTTCTCTGTCACACAGCATCAGCAGCCCACTAAAGTGTTGAAGTACATCTTGTGGATGTTTCTCGTGTTTGTTTTATTTATGTTTTTTTGCTGTTACTCACTTGAGAGCACCTGAAAGAGGTTTCACAGAAAAGCCTGCAAAGTTTGGCTAGAGAAGAGGGTGCTAAGGCATTTAATATTCCTGCTTTGAACTTTGAACTGAATTTAGAACCTCACTAAGAGTTCTTTCCCTATAATATTATTTTAACTGTTAATGTCCAAAAAGCTTCCTGTGAATGATGCTGAGAGGAAGTGATGGGTGTTACACTCTGAGTACCTCTAATTAAGCTGATAATTGCACCGTATTTGAGCTGAAACCATTTCTTTTGGTGTTCTATCTGGATGACCCAAGGTCAACAGCAAATTGTAGCCCAACTATGTGTATCCTTCCTAAAGGAAAAGAGTGCTTAAGTAGACACAATTATGTAAGGTTGTTAACGATTTCATGAGTTGATGGTTGATGTTGCAAAGAGGATGTAGGGGTGACTCATGAGTAGAGTGTCACAGGGGAAGGATAGAAAAATCATGATGTCTCTAAGACACTAATGTTGCTTGGTATTCTTGGCTCCAGGAAAAATAATTTTCACCTGTCATTCTGTTGGTGCTTTTGAGAGTTTCTGTCAACTGCTCTGTAATTCTCCTTTGCTCCTTGTTTCACTTTTTACCAGTTGTGTCCACACAAAGAAGCTTCAGTAATAAGTTCTCATTTTCTGAGGAGATGGATGTTGACCAACTGAACTGCAGATCATAGAGACAGCATTGTTTTAAATTTTTATTGTCTGATAAAAAGCCTTTCTTGCCAAAGTTCATTTTGTAAGATGCATTATACACTAATGTAATCAATATCCTGTTGTAGGTACTTATAACCAAAAGAACTGACTCTGTTCAATAAAACAGATGTCAAGTGCTTTTTTCATCCAGTAGTAATAGACACTAAGCAGCTAATATTCCAAGAAAGTTTCTCAAGTGTCTAAATATGTTGAAGTGCCAACTGTACTGTGGGATTTCATCTGCTGTGGTAGATGAAGAAATAATTGGCTGAAGTCTCTAATTTTTAAATTTAGCTTCACGTTTTTCCTCTGGTGAGAAGATGTCAGTCCCTAATTTGCAACAGCTCCCTGGATGCTGTCTCATTATGTCTTTGGATAGGAAGTTGTATGATGGTGATCTGGAAATTATTTGAAGGTAAACATCCAAGAGTGCATATATTGCTACAAATCATAACATGCTTTAGCATGTTCCTAGTAAGTTTCCCTCAGATCATTAATATCACTGGAATTTTTCCTCATGCTTGTGGTTTTAAGGGATTTTTGTCATGTACCATTGAACAAAAATCCTTTAAGAAGGAGTTTCAATGTTCATTGTGTCATAGAAGGGGATTTTCCAATCAGACATAGTTCCTTTGGGATAACTTGTCTGTTGTTCTTTCCCCGCTTTTCCTGAGTATTTTGTCAATATAGGCAAATGGGGCCATCCAGCTGAAAGGTGTTTTATTTTCCTTGAATAGATTTAAAATCCAATTTCAACATCTGGCAAGGTTGTTAGCTTTCTTGGTCTGTTAAACCTGTGTTTAAAATTCAGCTGAAAAATTTGGATTCACTTCTGCATAAGTCATTGGAAAGTTAACCTCATGAAGACTGTCAAGGTCCTGCACCTGTGTCAGGGCAATCCCAAGCACAAATCCAGGCTGAGCAGAGACTGGATTGAGATTAGCCCTGAGGAGAAGGACTTGGGGGTGCTGGTGGATGAGAGGCTGGACATGACCTGGCCTTTTGACACAGAGTGACAGGGCAAGTGGGAATGACTTCAAACTGACACAGGGCTTAGATTGGATATTGGGAAGAAATATTAACACCGTGAGGGTGGTGAGCCCCTGGCATAGATTGTCCGGAGAAGCTGTGGCTGCCCTATCCCTGGAAGTTCTCAAGGCCAAGTTGGATGGGGCTTGGAGCAACCTGAGATAGTGGAAGGTCCCTGTCCATGACAGGGGGTTGGAACTGCATGATCCTGTGATTCCATGAAAGCCAGGTAGTCCTTTACTACACTGCGGTTTCTGGAGTGCCTCTTGCTAGAGGATGTTCATTTATTTTCCAGATTTATTGTTTTCTAATAAAAAATTCTTTATTTCAAAAGAGAATGTGTTTCCAAATTGGTTTTGTATTCAGAAATACTCAGTGTTTTGGATGGATGAAAACACCTTGGGTTGCAGTTGTAAGGCAGCAGTTGACTGTACAACTCTTGAACTCTTGTAGCTGTGGAGTCCTTTGTGTACAGTGGGGTGCACAACAAACTCTCCTTAGCCTCAACACTTTTTTCTTTGCATTACCATCCCCCCCCAATTGTTATTGGGATGAGGCTTGATCTACTGTTGGTTTAAGATGATTTGTCTATCATGTTTTATATAAACAGATAGAGGTTGTTTGCAAAATTTCTTTTTTTATGGTTTATTGTTTCCAATGAAGAGATGATGACGTTTGAAAGCATGGGAGGGATTTGAAGGTCTCATGCTTTGATAAGGAGACTTGGGAGGCAATTCCTGATTAAGGACATGTTTTGGGTTGCAAGATGTAACCAGAAAAAGTGTGTATTCTATTTACCATCTGTTGAAACCAGTTGGGNGTCACTGCAGGAGGACTTAACTGGACTGCTGCCAACACCCTGAGCTAACAGGGTGTCAGGTCATGTTCTGACTCTGTCAGTGTTTTCTTTTTGTTTTGTACTACTACATTTTTCTTTTTAATATTCCTAGTAAAGAACTGTTATTCCTATTCCCATACTTTTTGCCTGAAAGCCCCTTAATTTCAAATTTATAATAATTTGGAGGGAGGGGATTTGCATTCTCCATTGCAAGGGAGGCTCTTGCTTTTCCCTGGCAGACACCTGTCTTTCAAAACCAAGACAGGACACCTTGGGGGATTTGTGAGTCTCCTATGCCACAGCAGATATGCTGGTAGGAGACAGTGTTTAATCATCAGTTAAGTTATTTTGTTCTTTGCAATTTTACAATTGATGATTAGCAGTTGTATTCATTGACAAAAATCCTATTACTTAAAAATTCTCTGAATCAAGACTGGTTTGCTCTTAAAAGAGAATTGAACAGATTGGGATGGCTGTAGGAAGAAATTGGGAGAATTTTGTATTGAATTTTGAACCACTTTTGTAATGATGGTTTTAAAGTGGAACAGAAGATGAAGAATTTTAAATTTTTCATATTCTTAGGTATTCATCTGAAAGGCTCTGCTTAGTGACTGCTTTTGAAGCATAAACCAGAAAAGCTACCACCTAATTAGTCATTCCTTTCATTCCCTTTTTTTAAATGTCTCAGCCCTTACATTTTGATTACTGTGGATTTCAGTCCTGCAGAAGCAAACAAAATCAATCCTAACTATAAATGTCACCAAACAGTTTTTCATGTTATGACATAAATCAATAGCATTCTTTTAAAATATGGTATCAATTTTGAAAACTTTAATGAAAAATAATAACTTATCTATTTGGTCAATAATGCGGATAGATTGAAGTGTGTAATCTTTTCATGGGCCCAACTCTTGCAAGTAGTCACAGACATTAACGTTGTAGTTGTCAGTTTTTTGCCATTTGTTTTCTCCAAATGAGTCCAAATCCAGTGTGTTGTTGGTTTAAGTTTTCTTAATTATTCTCTTCTAACTTCTTGCATAAAGTTTTGCAGTAGATCTGTGGGAATTTATTTTTTTGCTTTGTTTAAAAGCCACAGAACAGGAAATTGATACAGAATACTGACCACATCTCAATAAAGAGTGCCTTGCTCATGTTTCTTGTGCTCAAAACCATATCTGCTTTTCAACTTTGCCTTTCTCTTTTGAAAGAAGTGCTGCTCAAAACCAAGTAGCTTTTGTCTTATCCTTTACTCATTTTGGAAATATGTTCAAGTAATTTATGTGTATTTGATTTAAGGGAAGAGGCATGAAGTGAGCAGGTGGTTTTTGGGGTATTTTTGCATTAATTTTAGCTTCTGTTTCAATGCCTGCTGGAGCCTCACTATTCATGATGTATAATTTCTTTACATAAGTGACTTTTGTGTTTCATTTTCTGGGGGCTTTGCCCTGCAAGCTTCCTGATCTTGTTACACCAACTTCAAAGGCTGCTTTGTGCAGCAAGACCTTGCTGTTGTAAAGCTGGGTGGTTTGCACTGCTTCTGGTGGTGCTGCCAGAGGGGAAAGTTTAAGTGGAAGTGCTGCCTCTGTGGGATTGTGGATTTGGGGGCTTGATGGGAGCATGGTGAGGATGCAGGTGTGAGCATCATCCTGCACTCCTGTGCAGGCTGTCTGCTCCTGTCCCCGTGCCTGCTGAGAGACCTTGGCTTTGCCTTTGGCTAAATCCAGGTGCTGAACATAACTAAATGCATTTTGCAGGGTGTGGCAGTGGTTATGTACAACTTGCTGCACGCTGCTTTTTAGCTTTTAGCATTCCCACATGAAAAGACTTCCTGAAGGCTTAAATGAATTGCTTCTGAAATGCTCCAAGTGTGGAAATGTTGTCTACTTAAGAATAACAATGAGACAAAAGTAAATCATGGTGAAAAGAATAACACCACAAAATGCTTTGGAGTATATTGTATTAATGGACAATTTAGCCTTAGTAGCAGCTTTGCACAGATCACTTAAGTTCAGTAGATGAAACTAAATCCCCCAAGTCCTCGCTAATAATATCACAATGAGAAGCTATAGAAACATCAGTCCAAAATGTGGTTGTAATACCATAATGCTGCTGAGCTGTGCTTGTACACAAATTGCTACATTTGCATTTATGGCTCTCAAAACAACTGTAGCATGGCCCCTTCCTGCAAGAATTTAATGGTGTTTGTATGCAACATCTCTTTCGTCCTCCTGAGATCTTGGCTGCTCTGGTTCTCTGTGCAAACTCAGAGATATTTTTATTTAGTTTTACTTCAGGAAGGCTGTGGGAAAGATGCACTCTGAGGTGTTTGTTACTGCCACCTTGCTCTTTTGAGCACTCTTGCACCATCCCAGACAGTGGAAGGGATTTATTGACTTCAAAAAGAGTGCAGAATCCAACCCTAGTAATTAAAAAAAATGCTGTGCTGGACAGATGTATTTTGACTTATGTGTTGGTCTAAATATAAATAAAATTGTTTGAGAAAGTAATCATCTGTCATGATCATAACTGACAAAAGTCAAACTGAAGTAAACTGTTGCAAAGGAAATGAAAACTGACACTTGTTTATATAACAAAAAAAAATCATTGTGCATACTAAGAATTGGAGTTGGAAAGAATGTGTTGAGGTGATTAGTTAAATTCTCTGTTTCATTGTTTGTTTTTGCACATCCATGATGAATGAAGCAGGGAACAACTGGAATTTATTTTGCTCAGGGGCAGGGATCACTTTCTGATAGCGCTGGCTTATTGCAGCCTTGCATTCCTGTTTGATTCCCTTCTGTCTCCATCACTGTGGACCTCTTCAGCTCCTTCTCTGTCTTTCAGATCTCTTACAGCCTGGTACCAAGTTTGACTGATTCGTTTGTGCAAAATCCATGCTGTAATAGGTTCCTATGGACTGTGATCAAGTTACCTCTTTATGTTTACCTGAGAGAGAATTAATACCTGCATTGTTCTCTGGTGAAAATAGGTGAAGCTTGTTTCCTGCTTTTTCAGTTTTAAAGAAGTCCCATTTTATGCTTCTCCCCAGCTGTGTTTGTGGAGATCTGTGGGGCTGACAGATGTAATTGCTGCCTTGTTTTGTGCTGTAGCAGCTTTCAGTGCTCATGTCCCTGCTGTGAGCTGTCGGTGTTCCTGAGTGATCCCACCCTTTTCCCAAACAGTGCTGAGTGCCTTGTGCAGGTGTGAGGCAGTCTCCTCTGAGGTGATCTGATGGAATGTCCTCTCTGCTCCATGTGGAGCAGTCCTGGAGCTTCCACATGGTCTCCAGGCTGTGTTCACTCTCTGCTGCATCCTACTGTGTGCTGGTGTGATTTTGCTCCATGACCTGGGGCTGCTCCTTCTGCATACTGTGTGATCTCTGTGGATAGCTGTTACCTCTAAGCTGTTTTAGTGTCAAGGTACTGGATGAGAGCTGCTGAGTTGACTTCTCTGTGTAGTGTGGCAGGAAGGATGTGTGTTGTAAAAGGTGATGGTACCAGTCCTGCTGGGTGGGCACTGAACATCTCAAGGTAGAGCAGTGACCCATAACTGACCGTGGGATATGGTCCTTGTTACAAATTTTTTGATATCTTTACCCAAGTGAACTTGAATGATTTGCTGCCAGTACTAGCTGAGAGCAAACTGATGTGCATGACTGGGGTGGTGGTGTCAACACCCAGCTTTGCAGCCCAGTGCTGCTTTTATTAAATGGTATAGATGCAGCCTGGAAAGGTGAGGTGTTGCTCTGAGAAAATGAGGAGCTATTAAGTTCCCTGTGACCTGCTGTTTTGTCCTGTGTCCTGGTGTCCTGACAGGTTGTGTGGTAAATGAGAGCTGGATTTGATTTCCACTTAACTGCTAGAATTCTCGGGTACTGAGGGATGTCACTTACCACTTAAGTTGCAGTTTACCCTGTTTCAAGACAACCATGATGGTACTGACTTCAGATTTTACAGAGCTTTCAGATCTCAAAGAGGCTGTGACAAAGGCCTGCAGATGTGTGTGACAGCTCAGAGTAATACATAATAATATTAGTAAATACAGCCAGGTGGGGAATTTGAGGTTCTTAGTGATGTCATAATAACCAAATTACTTGTGTTTGAAGTAAGTGAAGTTTCCTGCTGGCAAAAGCCATTAGGGTTTTCCTGCATTGCTCTGTTTTTTGGGTTATGATCATTTGCACGTGACCCTGAAAGCATGACTTGAGTGTTGCCTGCTCTTCAAAGGGCTTCACCTTCACAGTGTTTTTTTGGCGTTTGATCTTCTACTGTGATTAGCAAATTTGTTACTGATGAATGGTGATTGTGCAAAGAGTCTGACTTTGAATCATCTCCTGAATTAGATACCCTTGAAATTTCAGTGGTCTGGATTTGATATCTGGAGGGGTTACTTCTGTCTCCTCAGTTCCTTTATCCTGCTGGTTAAGAACATCAGTTTGTCCAATCAAACAGTGTTTTCAAGTGGCAATACAGGCTGGTTCAAATGGGTCATATCACCATAAACAAGAAAAAGAGGTGGAAAAGGGAATGAGGAAGATCATCCCTAGAGAAAAGCCTCCCCTTAGTCTTGCTCTTCTTTAGAAGTTCTTGTCACAGAACTCCTGGCAGGAGAACAGAAGAGGGTGAACACCTTTGCAGTGGAGAGCAAAGAGGGTCAAGCACTGAGATCAAAGGAAGGAGCAGGGCTGAAATCTCCCTTGTTGAGGAGCAGGCTGCACCTTTCCATGGCTGGCTGATCAAAGGGAGTTCTACTTCCTAGGACAGGAAAAACCTTTGCTTGTGTTCCTTCTCCCTGGAAAAACCAGCAGGCTCCTATGGGGGGGCTCTTCATGGGGATTCCATTCTCACATCTTTGGTCACTGGCAGCAGCCTGGGAGAAGGTGATGTGTCAGCCTGCATTTTTCTTCCCAAAATCAATATTGGAGCATGCTGATGAAACCTGTGAGAGCAGCAAGATTGCTTCTTGTCACCAGCATGGGCTGGTGGTAGATTGAGACCAGTGATGATCAGATGTGTTTGCTTGGCCTAGGGGAAACTGGGGAGATGATTTGAAATGTGGGCTCCTGTTTTGGGGATGGCTTGTATGGGTTCTGCATGCTGAGAGCATCTTTGAAGCCTGGTGGGAAGCATAGCACAGGGATTTGATTTTGGTTCAGGGATCCTGAATACCCTGAGCATATTTAGATATTTTGATCAGATCAAACAAAGGTGTATGACAGTAACTGATGTAATCAGCAATTATTAGACTTCAGGTTTATGAAGAATGCAAAGACCTGGCAATACTTTTAGAAGCATGTTTTGGTGATTACAGCTGAATTGAATGAGTTCTTGATCACAAGGAGCTCAGGAGAAATTCAGTATTCCTGGCACCATAACTAAGAATTGCAGTTTTCTCTGGGAAACAGTTGTCACTCCATGGGTGTCCTGTGAACTTCTCTCCAATTCAGCAGAAGTTATCATAACTTTTTCTTTTTTACAGCAATGCTGAATGACAGTAACTCTGTGAAGCTGAAAAGTGATCATTCCCCTCCTGTGCAATGGTGTAAGGTCGCTGCACATGAAGATGAGAAGACCAAGCTGGTTTTTAAAAGGTACTCGCAAGTAAGTGTCATTGTCACAGCTACAGGGGACAGTTGTTCTACCCACAGTCTGGGCACTTACAAAATGGATACAGAAATCAAGGCATGGGATTACCACAGGCTGTGCATGGAGGGTTAAACACAGCTTTCTGGGGGACACTGAAAAAAACTTTGTGGAGCACAGGCTAGCTTGTTGTAGTATCTGCTTTCCCAAGCCAAATTGAGATTCTAGTACTTCACTCACAAGTATTTCCAGCCTTTTTTGTATGCAGATGTATAACAATGCTGAGACTTCTGTACAGCCTGATAAGTGAGGGAGTGGAAGGCCAGTGGATGTTGAGTGGGTATCCTGGGGAGGTGTTTTAATACAGTTATTTTGTTATGAAGACTTCTGGAATGCTACATTAAAAACCTTCCTCCATTGTTTGTAGCTTGACATCAAATTAGAATTAAAGGATGTGTGTTCATGTAGATCCAGGACCATGTTTTATACCTAAAATGTTCGCTACTGTGATGCCACATTAATATTTAGGTCTTCAAGCTAAAAAAGCCAAAGACAAACTGTTGCATACACAGGTGGATATAACATGAATGGTGCAACCCCAGCTGAATGTGGGGATACTTGATAAACTCCTGGAGGAAAACCAACCTCATTTGTCAGCTGTGAATCCCCTGCTTTCTGCCTGTTGGCTGATCTCCAGGGGCTGCAGCCTAACATGCTAATGAAGCTCTTAGCTCATCTATCAGTGGAAAATGTAATTTAGTTAAGTGAGATGTGAGAGCAGTGCTGCTTCTCCAGTGGTCACCTTGTTTGCAGCCTATGCTGCACACTGAGTGCTGGGATTGCTTCTATGAGTTCATTTAGTACAAGCTTTTTTAAAAAACATAATGGAAATCTCTGTTGAGTTAATCTGAAAGAGTTTCAAGAAGCATTGGGCACTTAATAACTTGTGTAGTTTTTAAAGATATTTAAACAAATGTCCAGTCCTTAGGAAACAATTGGAAATGAAAATTAGTAAGAAAGCTCCAACTACATACTTGAGGAACAACCACAATTTTAACCAAATAATGAAGTAAGTATTCCACAGATGGGTTTAAACATGAAATGAGCTAAGTAACTTTTTGGATATCAACAGTGATATTCCTTAGGAATGAGAAATTAGGAGATTAAAAATATGAATAGTCTTTGTTCTTTAATTTTGAAGTTGGTTGGACTTGTGCTGCTGCATGTTTTGGGGGTGTAAGTAACAGGCTTTTCCTCCTGAGCATCTAAGTTCTGCATTGTGGCCTGCCAGTGAGTTGAAAGTTTTTAAGTGGAGGCCATTGGCCCAAAATAATGCAATTTGAAGTTCCAGCCTTTTTCTTTAGCTTGCATGGAAATATGTTTTCCGAGATACAGAAAAAAAAGTTACTCTTGGTTTCATTTTGTGAGGGGAACTGTTTGACTCATCAGAGATGTATTTAAAGTATATGATGTAGGCATTTTCCTTATCCAGGCATCTATATGTGTTCACACTTTCCTGCAGATAACTTTGAAGAGTTATACAAGACTTGAAGTGAACAAAGCAATAGGGTTTTAATATTCACATGAAGTTCAACTGTCTTTAAATGTGCTTAAAAATATTGATGTAATAGTTGATTGACCATCAGAAAAAAGATTTTTTTTGTTTCTCTCTCCTAGCCCTCACTGTCCTGTTTGTTTTTAGAGTTCTTGCACTGTTTGTGGTTGGAGGGTGCTTCCTTTATATCCTCAAATTACGTTTTGGCCCTGAGGAATGTGACAGAACAAAAATGCCAAATGTGGACCTCGGTCGTATAAAGGTTGGTATTTTTGGCGCTTTTTTTCACTTTGCTTAAAAAAAAAGTTATTAATTGACAATGTTATATAATGCAGGAGTTATAGGGCTCTGCAACAAAGAACTAGAATGCTGAGATTATAGAGAAACTGAGTTTTTAGGAGTAAAATTAGATACCTGTGGCTTTAACATTTGAAATGGACATGTTGTCATCCCATTGTGTCAGTGCAGGTGACACTGGTGATCAGAAGATTGATGCAAATGAGAAGTAACATATTAAAAAAACCCATAACAACCCAAACCTAAAATACTAAATCAAAGAGCTTTTTTTCCTTTTTTTTCTCCTAAGCCAGTTTCCCAGTCTGCTTTGCCTTGTGGTTGCTCAGATGTTTTTGAAATTACAGGGCAAATATCCAGGAGCTTTTATTTAATTTATTCATTCAAGGTAGCAGCTATTTAGTTGAGTTACAGTTTTGCATGTAGATTTTTAAGAGGTGTAACAGACACTACTAAAACCTTTGCTACTTATCCTATTTGCACTTTTTAACAGAATTTACCTGGCTTAGGGCTGTTACATTTCTGTCTTTGAATGTCTCAATGCTAAATGGTAACTTCCAGCAGAAACCCTGGCTTAAGACAGTCTAATCTTACCATTACTGCATGTGCATCCTCCCCAACTTGCCATCATCTTGAGTGCCTATCTTTCCCCTTCTGAACTTCTTTGCTTCTCCTTTTTTCTCACTTGACTTACTTATTTTTTCAGTTATATTCTTGATTCTGAAGAACAAACACATTAAACCAAGCAAACCTGAGGACTTAATGGAGTGTGGTTATTGCTGCCTCAAAAAGTACATCATGAAGTTGTTCAGTCATGCTTTGCCCAGTGTGGTGTTTCTGCAGAAACCTTCTTAATGGTAGAGGAAATTCTGTAGGTCAATCTTGGTTAAAAAAACAAAAAACAAACAAAAAAACCCCAGCAGCTGAACTTTCCTCCCTGTTCCCTCAGATACACACTATTATTAGCAGTAGATTTGAATCTTGTGTCTCTGACCCCTGTGTTTGCTCGTGGCTTGTTTTTTTAATTACAGTGGAGGAAAAACCAACAGAGTTGATTGGGAAAGATATAATGCAAACAGGATTTTATTTTAACTGATAAAAGTTGCTGTTTCTCTTTTTACATCAGATACCAGCTTGCAGATTTCTAAAAACGCACACTAAGAGTGTCTTGTTTTTATTATGAGATGGATCAATGTATAGTTTTGTCTGTCACTTCAATCTTTTTATGCAACATGGAACTGTAGTCTCTTATTTTGGTGACTACTCTTTAAGAGAAGGCCCAAAACACCCCCACCTGGCATTCCTTCTAAAGTCATGTTTTAGTCATTAGCACTTTAGCAATATTTATGGAAGAAGTGTTGCTTCATTCTGATGAGTAAGCAAGTGCAGCTGCTGTTGTACAGAACTTTTACCCAGTGGATGTGTCTCTGTTGGAATCCTACTCAGGTCATGCTGTTGAGCAGAGTGCAATTCCACTTGCTGCTGAATTGGAGAGGTAGAAGTATATCTAGATTTTTTTAAATTTGGTGTTGCAAATGGTAGTACAAAGGGCTTATTTTCACTTAGCACTTCCCCTAGCCTCACATATTCTTTAGAAAACCTTATATCTAGATTTAAGGGATTGAGTGGAGAGGAATTCCTCTGCAGGTTTTCACCGTGCATTGGCTCATAGATACGCTTGAGTAAATGCTTTAAAATTGTTGTACTTCCGCACTGAAACTTTCTTTATAACCCCTGTGTTTGCTAAACTGCTGGTGGGCCACATTCTGAGGGTTTTGTGCATTCCTGCACTGGCTTTCCTGGCTGAAATCCTGTGTGTTTTGTTTCAGAGGGCACAGCAATTTGCCAGTGCTGTGCTGCAGGAGCAGTGCCGACCTTCTCATGTGAAGAATGAGATGGGGAAGTTGTTTGCAGAGAAATACAGCATGGACATATCTCCCTTTGTAAGGAAAAATATGAATATGAATGAAGATGAAGCTTTATTTAAATATGAACCTCCATTTGGATTTCACAAGTTGTTTGATAGACTTAAAGATCTCCTTGAACTCTTACCTGAGCATGATTTGCCAGAAGATTTGAAGTCAAAGCACTGTAAACGTTGTGTTGTTGTTGGCAGTGGTGGAATTCTTCATGGATTAGAGCTGGGTCACTTATTGAATCAGTTTGATATTGTTATAAGGTACGTATTTTCCATTAAAGGACTCCAACTACTTCATCATTACTTTATGAGCCAGCATTGTTTTTTAAGGGGAAAATATCTCCAACATTGATGCAGCTTATAAGACTTTGAAAAAGTGGTTTTGAGAAATTGTGACTTGGTGGAATTTGAAGTCTTAGGGTCAAAATAAATGGTCATGTTTACAAGAAAGGAATTCACTGTAATTATTTGTAGTTATTTAGGTACAAAACTCACATAGGCAGAAACTAGATAGAAACTAGTGACATCATAGAAAGTAGCAGTACTGGGTTTATCCTTTCACATTCTAAAGTTTTCAAATCTTAAGGACTCACCTCTGCTTTTTTCCCCATGGCTAAGCTTGGATGCTTGTTTGAAAGATGTTTTTATAATAGCTATTTCAAACACAATAAAAATTAATTGGTGTTTCAGTATACAGTTTGCTTACACGCTTTAGAGCACACGTATCTTCCCTTATCTTTACAAGGTCAGTGACTGCTTTCTGTGATTGCCATGATTTCTGACATCTGAATTACATGCTCTGTATTTGTGCCTTCTGAACAGTACAGTTTAAAGCTCCTTCTTGTTTTGAATCATGTAAAGTCACAAATAAAATTAATACAAGAGCTTTCTCAACTTGTTTTGTAAACTGAGGCTTGTTCCTCTTAATAAGAGAATATTTCATTGAGTCAATAGCCTTTATTCAAAGGTAAACAGATCTGTTAGCATGTGGAAGGGCAGAGAACTGGCATTAGCTGTCCTCTGAAATCAGGGCTGGCAGGATGAAGGTGATTTTTCTATTGATGTAGAAAAGTTTGCAGGACTTGGGCTCTTCTGCAGAACTCATGGAGGGAGATGATGCCATTCTTGTCAGCAGATGAAGATGTGCCAGCAGCTGAAATTTTTGGTGAGCTGGAATGATGTGAACCCACAGGATCCATTACATTGCATTGGAGGGATAATTTGAATGATTTTTTGTGTGGAATACTTGTGAGTGTGTGTGTGTTTATAGTCTTTGAAAAGGGTAACACTGGCAACTTCCAGTGTGTTTTCTTCCTCTTCCACTTTTAAGCTTCTCTGAGTTGACACAAAGCAATAGATAGGAAATTTTGCAATGCTGTCTTAAGTCACTTTACTCTTCAGGCTCCTCTTTCAAAGTTCTGCACTTGTACCATTTTATTTAGAAATAGAATTGGCTTCCTCCCAAAGATAAGGGCTGGAAGAATGCATGAGGCAAGAACATGGGGGTTGTGAGAAAACACCGTAGCCTGTTCTGTTAAAAATCTGTGGGCCAAGTAACAAGTTTTTTGCTTAGTGTCTGATATATTAATGAGATTGTAACCTGTTTATTTAATACCTCACCCTTGTGGGTTTCTTTTACCCCAGGTTAAATGATGCACCAGTCCAAGGCTACACAGATCATGTTGGTAACAAAACAACAATACGGATGACTTACCCCGAAGGAGCCCCTGTTTCTGAGCATGAGTATCCTCCTGCAAGCTTGTTTGTGGCTGTTCTGTTTAAAAGAGTTGATTTCAGCTGGCTTCAAGCCATGTTAAAAAATGAAACCTTGGTATGTAATGTAACAGTGTCACATACCTGTATTTTTGTTTGTTTCATTTTCTAATGCTTAAATAAGCTGATTGATCTGTTACTTCCTGGTCTATCGTGCTGAGGGTCTTTTACATAACCTTGTGGGGTTTTTTTAGCTCTGTCTCCTAGTTACAGTTGGACCAGCATTTGTGTTGAAGCCCCATGCTGACAGTAACACTTCTTTTTTGTGGAGATGTTGGTGGTTTGCAGCAGGCTACGTGACATACTGAGTGTTTTCTGAAGTGGAATTCATTTCACGTTCGGTTTAAATGACTGCAGAGCCCAAAATAGAAATGAGATTTGTGAACACCAGTCAATTTTTTAGCAGCTAAAGTCTGTACTGCTAGAACAGGCATACATGGAGTTAACATGTAGCATTTGTATGATGTTTCTAAATTATCAGGTTGCTTATTTTTCACTAAACATTTAAAGAAGTGCTGAGATTCCCAAGGAACTGATGGAAGGGTTTGATGTTTCTATATTAATGTGAATTGGTGGCTTCCACCTCTTTCAGTCTGCAGGCAGATGATTTCAGCAAGTAAAAATTACTGAGAGTGATTTAGAAGAAGGCCTGTCAAGTCTTCTAACAGTTTGATCTGTGCTAGTTTAGGTACTCCAAATTCCCTTCTTAATTCTGTGATTTTTACAATATGAGAAGTTCTGTCTAATCTTGTCCATGACTGTCTACTACTACACAGAAGAACAGGAAAATGCTTAAGGGACTGCAGCATCTCTACCATGAAGCTGATAGAGCTGGGAGTGTTTAGCCTAGAGAAGAGAAGGCTTGGGAGGGATCTTATTAATGTACATAAATATCTGAGGGGAGGGTGCAAAGAGGATGGAGCCAGGCTCTTTTTGGGGGTGCCCAGTGAACGGATAAGAGGGGTTTTGTCAAGCTGAATATCCATGGACATCTTACAATCATCTAGAGGTGGTCCTGAGCATCTGGCTCGAGGTGTCTGCTCCAGCCAGGGAATCTGCAGAGGCCCTGTCTAACTTCAGAGGCTCTGTGGTTCTGTGAACTGCAACCCTACTTCTTTCAAACATTCAGCTGTCAGTTGGCTCAGCTCTCTGTGCAGGCACTGGTTTCCTAACCATCCAGAGCATGGTTAGGAAAACAGAAGCACTGCAACCTGTATTTGATCAGTTCAAGCTGTACCTTAAAGCCTGTTTAAAAAATTCAGGTCTATGTTGGAGCTGTATCGGTTCTATCATTTGTTTAATGTTGCCCATTTCATGGAAAGGCTTGTAGAATTAGTGTGATGTAGTATTTTTTTTTCTTCCATTAGCAGGCATCTAACTGAATGCAGTGGCCTGAGATGAGAATCTGGGTTTCTGAGTCCTGTGTAAATCCTCTTCTGAAGGGTTGCATTTATCACTAGGTGGATGCTGTCAAACAACAGCTCTTCACTTCAGAGCTTGAGCACAATTGCTTTAAATCCAGTGGTTGCTTCAGAATGCCTGGTTAATGTTTGTGGGAAACTGTGGTTCCCTTCCCCGTTTCTTTAAATTCTGTTGCCTACTGAGCTGTGCTGGGGTACCCCAAAGAACCCATGGGTGCTGATGAATCTGTTGACTGATGAACACAAAGTGCAGTCAAATATTCAGAATAAACAACTATTCACTTTGCTGTCCTCTCTGCAGTTCCTGTACTTTGAAGGTTTTTCCTCTTCCAGGTCACTCATTTGATCTGTACTCTGATATTTCCAAACCACCTTAGCTATAAGCTGTTCCCTAAATTTTTCAGGGTCACTGGTGAATTCTGTAACTTGGATGCTGTGTTTGCCTCAGAGTGTCCCTCTGAACTCTGTTTTTTGTTTCTCTTAGCCTCTGTGGATGCGAGTCTTCTTTTGGAAGGAGGTTGCTGAGAAAATTCCTTTCACATCAAAGCAGTTTCGGATTCTGAATCCAATCATTATGAAGGAGACAGCTTTCAACATGTTACAGTTCCCTGAGCCTCGATCAAAATTCTGGGGTTGGGAAAAGGTAAGAAGCTTCCTTTCACCAAAAGGAGACAGGAAAATACAAGGTAACTAAAAAAAGAAACTGAAAAAGGTTTTGGGCTTTTTACTTTCTCTGTGGTTTCAAAGCTGGTCTCAGGTAATAAGGAGATAACTGTGCTCTTAAACTCTTGTAGTTTCTTGTGCAAAATCAAAGTAAGATTTCAGCTCACCTTTTCAGATGAGCTATTTTGCCTGTGTATGCTGACATGAAATGGCATTCAGATGCAGTGACACATAAAGTCATTCCAGTGTTTAAAAACCTGCATTTGATGTACATTAAGCCTCTTAAGAAGGGCCCTGTTAAGCTGAACCAGCCATCAGTTGTAGCCAGATGTGTCTCCAGCTGCAGGGAAAGCAGAGAGAGCCTGGAAGCCAGGCAGTGTCAAGCAGCCTTCCAGCTGCTGGAATTGCTGTGTGTGCCAGAGAATGCTCAGTAGCAGTTGATGGGCATTTCCTCCCTCCATGTCCTTTGCTCCAGCAGTGGTGCAGAGTGATGAATTGCCTGCTTTAATCATACACTGCATTTTTGCTACTTTAATTGCATGTTTGAAAAATTGGATGTCATTAGTTGCCTTGAACTACAAAAAATACTAGCTACTATATTTTTACATTTTGTGTGAAAGCACTTAAAATTACTGCACAAAGATATGAAGGATCTTCTCATTTATTTATCAAAATTACATAATGTACCAAGCTGAGGATCTTAATAGTACTATAGTAAATTTGCCTTCTTCATGGGTTTTCCAGTGGAAAAAGGTTATATTGTGAAAAATACTGTTAGAGAGCCTGTTGTTGCTCAAGACTTATTTAAGTGTACATCCAGAAATGTCAAGTTTCACTCTGTGTCAGTTGTTTGACTGTTTGAAGTGAAGGTTCACTTGCAGTTTAACTACACAGTGTTAGGGTGTCTTGCCTTCACAGGAAAAAAAAATTAATGTTGACAGCCAAATACTTAAATTGTATCAGTATTTTGCCCTGGAGTTTTTAGTTTTACTTGATCATTAAATTGATTTTTAGTTGTACTTTTAATTGATGGCAGTTTTAAATGAGGAGAGGGAATAGGCAAAGTAATTAATTTGTGTGAAGTGTTTATAAACCTGGTAAAGGACTGAACAAATTTCATTTTTCTCCCTTTTTTCAGAATGTACCTACAATTGGGGTCACAGCAGTTGTTCTGGCCACACATTTATGTGATGAGGTGAGCTTAGCAGGGTTTGGATATGACCTGGATCAGCCCAGCACACCTTTGCACTATTATGACAACCTCTGCATGTCTGCCATGAATGAACAACCTATGCACAATGTGACAGGTGAAACAAAATTCCTGCAAAAACTGATCAAAGAGAAAGTTGTCAAAGACCTCTCTGGAGGGATACACTGTGAGTTCTGCAGCAACGACAGATAGTGACAGACTTGCAGCATGGATGGGATTTGTTACATTTCCAGAGGATCAACCCTTTCCCTCCCTTTAGTTCTTAAAATGTATGTGAAATGGACTTGGAGTCCCTGCTGCCTTTTTTAATGTCCTGTTCAAGCTGTCAGACTTTTAAATTAATTTCCCTGTCAGATGTTACTTTGCACATTTCTGTGAATAGCTATGTACATATGACTCAGAGTTGAAAGACATCCATTTAAAGTATTTAATGTTTTAAGTTGTCTGAAGAAAAGCAGGTTTTTTTGTTTTCAAATGTCTATGGAACGCACATGGCTGGCCTGAATTGTCTAAAAGTGCACAAGAGTTATTGTCCCCTGATCTGCTGTCTTTGTTGATCCAGTTCTTGGTATCTTGACTCCTTTTCATGCATGCCATGAAAAGAAAGGCAAATGCTTCCCAAGTCTTTCATGTCTTGAACTTGAGCATCGCATTTACTCCTCAAATATAAATATTCTTTTGCTGATACATTTTTTGAGGAGTGAAAGACAAATGTAGGAGTGGAGTTGAAGGAAAAGGAGTTCTTGTGGCAACAACTGAGTAGTAAGTACTTTGATGTTCATGATTGATATTAAAATCATTGATGTATTAATGTTTTGGGTTAGAATCCTGCTTTGTGAAGCACATTTGGGCCCAGGCCACTCTAAAAGAGAATTTAGCCAGGAGGAGGCTTTAACCCAAACCAGGCCATTTGTCATTTCCATTCCTGGAGACCTGCCTAAATGTTTCTAACTAGATGATTTGCAGCAGAGTTCAGCTACCCCAATTAAAGAAATGGCATTAATACAAAATCTGCCCCCTTTTTAAAATTTAATTTTTGAGTGACTTGAGAATTGCTGGTTCTATAAAACACTAGTTTTTATCAATCATTTAGCAGTACTCAAATCTATGACTAGGTTACAATTTCCACTGGTTAATTTTATGATCCTTAAGTAATTAATTATAGATAGTGTCACCTTAATAGTTTGCAATGCTGAGAACCTTGTGAAATCCAGTATTGACTGTTTAATTGGAGAGGTAGAGTTGGTGGCTTTCCCCCAAATCAGTAACTGGGTGAGTGTATAAGTTAGGAAGAAAATCACTTTAAGAAAGTAGCATAATCTAGTATAATAATAAGGTAGATAACTGCTGAAAACAGCTAATTTGAAAACCAAAAAGAGAAAAGAAAGCTACAGATGTTTGTTCTTGGGGGTGGAAATCACTGCACGGCAAAGGCACTGGGCTGTGCAGATCTGTAAGCAAGTTTTTATGTTAATATTTTTGTTATGAGTAGAGTATCAGGTCTGACTGCACTGAGGAGTGCTGTTATTCAATCTACAGAATGTAAAAAAAGCTTCCTTTGAGAGTGAAAGCTTGACAACAAATCAATCAAAGGTTGGCATAGAAAAATGGTTCATAGTCATGGACTCTTCACATGGTGAATGTTCCCACTGTGTTATGGACAAAGATAGGAACGAAGTTTTAATTCCAAATTTTAAAAATACTCATGTGGAAACTCAAGATTAGGGTGGTTGTGTTTGGGATTTTATTCCCAAAACACGAGAAGATCTAATGGATGATAATGATAGAATGCAGGAGCAGCAGACTGATGCTCACTGTTATACTGAATAAATAAAAGGCAATAAAAGGATATCAGATCATAACTCATAACTGAAGAAAGCTGTGGACCTCGTCTTTCCCAAGTCCCACATGCCTACATGTCCCTTAAAGTCAGTTATGGTGGCTGAACAAATTTGAAAATCAGGAATTCTTCTTTCTGGCACTGTCTGTGTTCATAGCAATAATATGAATCTAGCCTCCTCCTCCATGAAAATTGTTAATTTTTATACTAGCAATAAATTTCTAGTCTGGGTTTTGGGTTTTTTTTTTGTAAGTATATTATATTATCTAATTTAAAAATATTTCATGTGTGAAGAGTTTTATACAAATAGTCCTTTAGTTAATATATTAAAATATGATAACTATTTTCTCCTGGTATTTAAACTGGAAGCAGAATACCTTGATTTCATTTAGTATTAATGAAATTTTGGAAGATTTCAGGATGTGTGTTGGGAGGACGTCTTGAATACACCAGAAGTCTGTGTTTCTGAGCACCTGGTCCCTCACCACTTTGTTTTGTTCAGCAACTTAAAAAACAATCAGTGGATTAATGTAAATGCCAGTAGCTTTTTGGAGATGCTGTATTTACTGTCAAATTTGCAAATTGTGTGGATGTAGGATTAGATTTCCTACCTGTTTTATGGCTTGTGATAAAACCTTGTTCTCCATGGTAGTCTGTGCAGACTTGACACCCTGTGAAATGGCAGCAAAAAGCAATAAACTGATGAAACCACTTTCTATTTATGTATTTGTCGCTCAGTTTGCCCTTTGTTCTCCCTCCTTTATTCAGGATTTTACATGTGTTGCTGATCCAGTTGAAAGTCTTGATGCAATCCCATGTACCCCAAAACAGGGGAGATGGTAGCTGTAATTTCTTCTCTGTTCATTTATGTCTTTTTAATGCCTGTCAGTGGAATTACCTGTCTGGTGCTTGGAAGAGAGAAACCCTCTCAACACTGACCAAATGGTGGGCTTCCAAGATTTTGAAGTTAATGTGGATGAGAATATTTTGGACTGGGTTGTAGCACTGGCCTTAAAATCAGGGGTGTATCTCCTACAACGGTGTAAACACTGCAGCTTCTGATCTGTGCCACAGCCTGGCTGGAAGTGAGATAAGAACAAAGCTCTGGGTGTTCTGTTTCACAGCTGTTTCATAGATTTATACTTTGCAAAGAATCTGCATCATCCTTTGTGTAAATAGGCCTTAATAGTGTTTGGTTAAAAGTCACCAACGAGTTTGGGAGCTGTGACAAAGCCACTGTGTCCTGCATTGGATTCCTCTGTGTAACTCTATTCCTAGTGTTATAAATGAACTGTATAGAACGCCCAGTAATAAATCAATAAAATAATTTATGATGAAATAGAGCAACAAAAACACAGAGCCGAGCCCGGGATCGGCGCTGGGTGAACAGCAGGTACGGCATCTATCCTACCGTACCCTCCCCGGGTACCCTCCCCTGCTCGGTGTAGCCAGCTTTTATACAGTTTTTCCGCCCGGAGGCCACATTGTAACAGTCTTTTCTGACTCCAACCTCCATTGCATATTCATACTGTCATCCTTTCAGCGTTGCTGCTCTGCTGAATAGTTTTCCGGACCAAGATGGGTTCTTGATGAGATTGAGGGTTCACATTCAAGCCTTATCCTTCGCATCGGCGTTAATGGCCTCGGAAACTGGTCCCATTACCGGTCCCATGTCCATCTGTCCTGAGAGTCCACCTGTCTTTCTGTTGCAAATCCCTGTCTCCAGCTTTACTGGCAGTGCTGATATGATCTTTGGATGTGCATTCCAGCATCCTCCCAGCTTTTATTCGAATTGATTACAGTGAGGGAAACTGAAGTTATGCCGAGCATGTGTTGTATCTTTTAATACAGCTGTAAAAACATGAATTATTCCTGGACATATAAAACACTAGGAGCTATCACAGCCGGGGATCTGCCTTATCTATTCTGGTGCTGAATTTTGTCATGGTTCCTGTGCAGGAAGTTGCACAAGGAAATGTGAAGAGCTGCCTGACTGTGGAGTGAGGAAGTGCCAAAAACAGTGACTGCAGTCTGTGCCGGGTTGGGATCAAACTGGGTACTAAATTTACTCCTAGGCATTGTTGAGATGCTGATAAAGAACTGATGCGAGTTCAGCCTCTCCAGTGAATGGATGTGTGTTGATAGCTCCAGCTCTTGTGCTGTAGTTGGAACTCCTGCAGGAAATGGGAGGGCACCAGGGGAGGCAGCTGTGTAGTGTGAGTCTGATCCTCTTGCCTGTGCCAGGGGAGGATGAAGGAAGAGTCACCTCTGTTAAGACCAGCTCAAATGTGGTGCTGTGCCTTCCTTCCTCCACCCTGCCACCAGCAAGGTTTTGTACAAATGCTTGGTTCTACCAGCTGAGGGAAAGGTTCTTCCCCCAGAGAGTGTCTGGGCACTGAACAGGCTCCCCAGGGCAGTGTCACAGCCCCAGCCTGACAGAGCTCAAGGAGTGTTTGGACAATGCTCTCAGGCACAGGGTCTGACTCTGGGGGATGGTGCTATGCAGGGCCAGGAGCTGGACTTGGATGATCCCTTCCAACTCAGCTTGTTCTGTGATTCTATGAAATGTCTGTACATCCTGGTCAAAAGAGTTTTGAGCCATTTGCCATCAGCCTTGTCCCAAATCTTCTGAGGTGCTGGAAGAGAAACAACCCACCCCTAGAGTCCCTAAGGGGCTAATGCCCCTAATGCCTTATGCCTCTAATTGTCCTTTTGAGCTACACGAATTGTGCTTTTCTTGTCATAAACAGTCCCCTCCTTTCTCTGCCTCTGTGACCATTGTATTTTTCCTAAAACAACCCAGTGAGCAGGGACTGAAGCACCCACCAATGTCCCACAGGTGATGTGAATTACAAATGGCTATTGAGTGTTGCACTTCTGCATGTCCCCAGCCAAAATGGGGGGTGCTGCAAAACTTCCTGCATTTTATAGATGTGTGATCCTCCCCACCATTCCCTGGGATGGAGTTGCAGTGGCTCACAGCTCTCTGCTGGTGCTGGACCTGCACATTGCCATGAGGGAATCCTGCTCCTGCTCTCTCTACCTGTATTCCTTGCTCCTCTCTGTACAGCTATTCCACCTATGTGCTCAAAGCAACAAAACTCTTAATACGAAAGAATATAAGAAAATGCCTTCCTTGAAGGATGACAAGGGATCTTTTGCAGGGAGGCCCTAGTACGTGTTCCTCACAAGCTGCAATCTGAACTATCACGTGTGGTTGACTTTCTCAAGGACATGATAGCATCAGCGGCTGCCCTGATGGTGAAGGTGTTAGGCAGGTGCTAAATCGACTGTGCTGTGACTGCTCCTGTGGTTTATGTGGATGTGAAAAGACACGAAGTGCCAGCACTGGGTTTTCAAGTGGGGTCAGTGCTTGTTCCAGCAGATTTACCCTTTTGTCCTTGCCCAAGCACTTGTGCATCACCTCTTTGTGGTTTAACAAAAAAACCTGTGACAGATTCTTGACTGAAATTCTGATGCCTGTCAACACTTGTGTTTTCTGTCCTGTGAGCTGGAATTAAAGCTGCTCATGCTTGGGCAGCTGAGCAGGGCTGAACATACGGAGTTTGCCTCCCTTAGGGGTCATCTGCCTGGCCATTTATTTTCACAGCGTCCCTCTCCTGTGCTCAAGCCAAAACCAACTTCTTCCCAAGTTCCTGCAAATGCCATAGAGGAGAACAAAGCCTTCTTGTTGAGTGCAGCCATTCCTGCTCCCTCCTTGTGGGCAGCAAGGAGCCCTGGCCTTTGCAAGGAGGCATTTCCAGTTGAGGGGATGGCTTTGGCAGTAGCCAGGCACTGGAGCTGCTGGTTGGAAGGGGCTGCCAAGGCTCAAATAGAATGTGGTGGGCAAGTTGCAGAAAAGCCCATTTTCCACAAGCTCTCTGAAAAAGGGGAATTGGAAATCCAAGCAGCATCAGACATTTCCTTCCCAGTGATCTTTGTGTTCCTGCTGTGTAGCTAAAATAACTATTCTGTAGCTCAAGGAAGTCTTGAGCCCTATCTTGGGCCTTCAGTGTATAAGCCAGGCTGGAGGGAAGTAGCAACACTGCTGTTTGCAAATTTCCCCCTTTCCCCAGCCTTTTTCTACCTGATCTGAGCTTACAAAACCCCAAACAAACCCATTTTGCAGAAGCTGGAATTACTTTCCCACTGCCTTAGGCTGAGTTAAGGATGAGGAGATGTGAGAGCCTGGTGGAGCAGATAGAGAAGCTGCAAAGAAGTTTTGTGTTCAAGTGGTGTGAAGGAATTGGCTGCTGGGTTAAGTGGCTGCAGCAGAGAAACCTGAGTGCAGGACATGGGGGCACAAGGGGTGTGGTGGGGAGGAGGTTTGGGATAAGCAGGTGTGGAGAGGCAGGAATACACACACATTTCATTTGACCACCTGACTGCAGCCTTAGGAATGTTTGCAGCAGTTCTGTAGCTGCCAGGATCAACCCTCTGTGTCAATTTGTGCTTGGGCCTCTCATGCTGCTGTAAAGTAAATGACCACAAAACAGCTCAACAAAATATTCTGGCCAACTTTGCCTTTCCACTGAGGAGAGAAGAAGCTCATGAAAAGCAGCTGATGTGGCTTTTCAGGGCTTGGTCTTACTGTACCTGTAAGAAAAGATCAGGATATGTGTCCCTATTTTATGACCCCACTGTGCTGCTCTGTCCAAGAAAGAAGTGTACAGGTTACCACAGTAACCTTTTTAATACAAAATCTTCACAAAGGAAGAAGGGTTGGTTTGTTCTATCATTGATTAACAAGATTATTGTGAGCATTTTCAGTTTTATGGTTGGGTAGAGAGGTCTGGGGTTATTTATAGAAACAGACAATTGGGTCACATCGTGGCTTAGCTCAAAACCCCAAGGAGTTTTCCTCTGCATGGTCATGAGAGTCTGAACCCTGTCACCACTTCTGCTCCCTGGTTTTATCAGGCTTGATTTCAATGCCTGCTCTATGACTCACTCATCCAGCACCTAACCTGTGCTCCCAGCACTTCTTGGAAACCTGATTTGGACTGCTTTGTGCTAGGCAAGGGACACAGGTGCAGTTGGACACCCAAGCCCCTCAGCAGTTCTCAGGCACCCTGGTCTATCTCTCAGATCATCCAGGGAGATGAAGGAGAATTTGGGAGTATCATTAGATGCAGGTTTTGCTATGTTCATGCCTACACAGATGAAATGAACTGAATGTGAGTTTGGAGCTCTGCAGCTTGGGCTGGAACCTCCTGCTGCATCGGGATATCCCCAGCCACTGCTTCTAACAGCTCAGGCTGCATTAGAAATGTCAATTATTTTAAATACCTGGGTACCAAAAAGCTGCCCCCGTGCCTGACGGCAGACCCGGGGGCTCGCAGGTAAGAGATGCTGCATTTTGCTCGGTGGTATAAAAGCAGATGAGGTGAAATGCCCACGAAAGCAGCGCCAAGGAGGGCTCCCCTTGCTCAGCAGCTGCAGCCTGGGCTCTGCTCGCAGCTGAAGTTCTGGGATGCATTTCCCAGCTGCAGGCGCCGGGAGCGAGGAGCGGGCGCGCAGCCCCATCTAGCGCCGCGCCGGGATGCGGACGGCTCTGCCCGAGCATCCCCCGCTGCCACTGCACCGATTCCAGGCATCAAAAAAGGAAAAAATCCTGAACTACAAACTCAACACGCGTGGGCTGGTGCTGGGACGTAAGCCCGAAGTGAAGGAAATGGAAATGAGTCGCTTTCCTTGCTTTACACGCAAGATAAGGGCTTTTATCCCGTGGTTTGTACAGCTGTGTGGAACGGAGCGGTCTTCAGCTCTAGAGGGAGCATTGCTACACGGGTTGTTGGTCGTTCCATTTCCCAGGGAGCCGGGCTGATGCACGGGGGTCTGTCCAGCCTGAGTCAATCCTCTACGTCACCCGAGACATTTGGAGGGCAGCAAAAATCCCGAGATCTCTGAAAATGTGGCTGGCAAGGACACTTTGGGCAAGCGGAGATCAGCTGGTCCAGAGAAAACCATGCAAAGGGTCAGTAGCAGAGACAGTGATTACCTTCATACCTCTGCATAATTCTGGGGAAAAGACAAGAAGTAACAGACCAAAAAAGTATGCTGGGAGGTTTAGGTTCAATAAGGAGGTTTTTCTAACATAAGATTAGAGAAGCATTAGTGTGAATTGTGCTGGGAGGCCTTCCAACACTGGAAAGTTTGAAGGCTCTATTGGATAATCTCCAGCCAGGACTGTTTCAGCTGCAGCTGATCCCACTGTGGGCAGGGGATGGATTTAGCTGCCCTGGGGGAGGAAGGGAGTATTCTTTCCAGCCTCTCTTTTTGCCCTTTCGATTTGATGCATGATATTAGACACTGATACTGGGGCTGTGGTTACTCACCCTTGCTCGTGAGGCATTTTTGGCTCTCTCCTTATAGGACATGTCGTGAAAAAGTCATAGAACTGGGGACAAACTCTTCCCTGTCGCTAAAGCTGATGCTGGGGCAGAAGGGAGGGAATTCAAGTGCTTGATTCAGAAGGATCTGCAAGCTGAACCCCACCATGGCTGAAATTAGAGCATCTCCCAGACTCATTTAAAATGTACAATCTTTGAAAAAGCCCCTTATCAGCTTGCAGAGGTTGTTATTTAGTTGGAGATGTGTCTTCAGGTATGTTTGAGCACTGGGGCTAGAACTTACCCATCTTAATGAGTGGTGATTGGGGATGTCAGCTTAGGAGAGGAGGTCTGGGGACAAAAGAGATTCCCCATTGTGCAGAAATAAAGAGAAGGCTCAAAAATTGCAGGAAACCTGTTCTCTGCACTTCCATTTAATTTCTCTCTCCTCCCGTGAAAATAATGTGTGAAATCTGGAGAAGCCAGTTGGAGCCAAAGGATGTAATCGACCCTGACACTGTAAAACACTTCCCTGTGAAATCCTGCCTGCAGCCTGTCCAGGGAGGATTTGCTCCGTGCCTCATTGCACTCTCAGCTGGCACTTGGCTTCAGCTGCTCCTTGCACCTGCAGCAGCGGTGGCAGCGGGAGGAGGAGCCGGTGAAACCCGCAGCACGGCTGGGGTGGCACGGGGGAGATGTGCTTCAGGCTGTGAGCAGCACACACCTGATGAAGCCACCCAGGCGAGGGGAGGGGCGGGTTCTCTGCGGGCACAAACTTGCACGGCTGGGAGCTGCACTGATGGATGCCCCCAGCAGGGTGTGGGCTCTCCCATCAATATCCACTGCAGCTGCTTCTGCTACGTCTGATGTCCCTGGGGAATCTCTTCCTTGTGTTTGAAGAGCCTCTGCTTTGTCTCCTCTCCAAGTTTTCTGATCACTGTATCAACGACGAGAGAAAGAGAAGTAAAACACAACTGCGTAGGACACTGGCCTGGAAATCTCAAGCATTTTTTTCCCAAGCTCTGCTTATCTCTGACCCTCAGCCCAGTCCTTGACTCTGAAGGGATTGCATGCATACCTCTCCTGCTCTTGTTTTGGGATAGACTTGCAAGCATGACTTGTTCTTGGCCCCTTAGCTAGTCTTGTGAGCCTGTTCTGACTCTTACTAGGGGATGCAGCCCGTGCCTGATCCAGCCCATGTGACAGTGAAGTCTCCTCCCCCATTCTGCACTGGTTTGCTGACTGCTGCAGGGTGAGGCTGCAGGTTTAAGGCAGTGCAGTGACATCTTTTGGGCCCCCACCCCAGGTGATGTTGCTTGGAGGTCTCATCCTTTTTAATGCTAAACTGAATCCTAAGCACATGCGGGCCAGAGAGGGGGAGAACACCCTGGTCTGTGCCCAAACAGCATTTCCAGATCAGAGCTTTGCTGTCATTTCCCTCTGCAGTCCACAAAGGACAGAGTTGCCATAAAATGATCACACCTGGTAGTACAACTTCCTGATGTATCTGTGAAGAGATCCTGATGTTCAACCCAGCAACTGGCAACCATCAACGTGCAGAGTTCCAAATGAAATACATTCCTGTGCAGCTTGCAATCCTTTGACAGAGATATTTCCCAGTGTAAAGCTGCCATGAAAATGTAAGCCAAAAACATATCATTTCTCAGCCAGTGGTGCTGGGAACATGGCTGCAAAATCCAGGAATGAAGCAAATGCACCTGGAGTGATTTGATTCTGGTTCTGACTTTTTTTTCCCCCTATCTGTTAGGCAAGAACTGAATGGTCCTCAATTCATCATCTCAAAAAAGGGCAGTGTGGGAGAAAGGAATAGGAACATCACAGGGAGGTGTAACATGCACATTACCCCAGCAGGTGAAACTGCAAGCCTGCAGTCACCCCTTGAGCTACCAGCTCCCTGGGAAGAGGGAGGACGAGAAAGAGTGTTCTTATACAGAAACAAGGAAGCAACTGGATGCTGAGGCCCTTTCTCCAGCTGATGTGTACAGACATTGCTCCAGAAGCACCTGTAGGTCCAGGTGGAGAACCATGGAATGCCTCCAACCTTTGAAGATCACTGGGGGAAGTTTTAAAGGGATGGATCTTTTAGCAGGTCAAATTTTGGTTGTTTCTGGGGTTTTTGTTTGTTTGTTGGTTTGTTTTGTTGTTTGTTTGATTGTTGGGGTTTTTGTTGTTGTTTTGTTTGTTTGTTTGTTGATATCTGTGGGCCCAGTTTGAGTTGGGACTCATATAAGAGTCCCAGTATGAGAGCAGTGTGCTTTTTGCTGATGTGCCTGCAGGCAGGGATGCCCACAGCAGGCAGGGCAGGGCAGGTCAGAGGGGATGTGGCTGCCCCTCAGCATGTTGCCCTTGCTGTTGCCTACATCCAGCTTTCACTTTCTCCTTGAACAAGTCACTGGTAAGTTGAATGACAAGTATTTATTTCCTTTTTTCCATCAGGTTTATTGAAGAAATAAAGATTATATACTGTGACCTCTGCCTGCTGGTCCCCCAAATAGCTCATGGCCATTTTTAAATAAACTTTACATATGGGGAGAGTTGTTAAAGGTATTACAAGTTCATAAACAATGTAAAAATCTCCACCCGGGCAGGGAAGAAATAAAGGTAAGTAATTTCCCACCCAGTTTCAGCCAGCCAGCTCTGGCTGCGATACTTGGTGGGAATCCAGGCTTGCTTAATCCTGCTGCTCACAGACTTTGGGTTTTGCAGGTGCAGTTTTAGGAGTGAATTTAGGGTTACAGAAGCATGATCCATTGGGTTTTTTCAATTTGCTTGAAATCTCAGCAGGGAGTCTTTGCAGGCACCATTGGGGTTTTTCAATTTGCTAGAAAAGAGGATGCTTGAAATTTCAGCAGGGAGTCTTTGCAGGCAGGAGTTTCATCCTCACCAGACAGAACTGATGGCTTTGATGGCTTCCTTGGTAGCAACGGGCAAGGAATCATGTTAGGGTTAGGAAACACAACCCAGCCTCATCTCTGGGCTGAGCTGGAAGGAATGAAGGATCAGCAGGAGTGGGTGTGTGTGCTCACTAATGCTGTCACTGCTGTGGTTATCCAACTTGTGCTGCTTCTCCTTCAAAGCCCTTTCTGAAGGGAAATTGTTGGGGGTTGGATTTGGTTTTTCTTGTTTTGTTTTGTTTTGCCCTTGGANATCCACTGGACAGTCATGCTCTCCTTGGAGAACCTCACTTGCCATTGGCTCTATTTTTCTTCCAACAGACAGAGCTGGGTGGACACAAGTCAAAAGGGACAAGTGGAGTGTATGAAACAGGCTATTTTAATATGTGGGTTGGGGGAATATCAGAAAGCCCTTTGCAGAAGCCAGGAGATTCCAGGTTTGGCTCCAGGACTACAGTCCATAAAAGTTGCTGGGATAGCTCTGGTTCTTTTTCCCCCAAGAGAGAGGAAATCTTTTTCTCTGTCTCATTTGCTGCCTCTACTGATGCCAGATTTCCCTATGTGAATGCATTTCTTTTCCTTCACATCCTCAGACAGACTTTCCATTGATCGCTGCCCAAATTTGGGCCTTTACATCCTGGAGCTCAGCTCTCAAATAGCCTCCTTACAGATGAAAAGGAGGGATGAGGAGTTAAAAGAAGTGGGTTTCACTTTTTTATCAATTACAGTGCTTCCCAGGCTATGTGGTTAGAGAAGTGCAGAGCTTAGGAAAAATCCATGCTGATGACCTGGCCCCAGCATCAAGGATTTCCTTTCTGAGATGAGCTGTTGCTCTGCTCTCCAAAGTAAGGATCTCCCACTGTTTTATGTGATTGTATTGGGTTTTATTTATGTCACACACCTCATTCAAGGGGCATCTGCGCAGAGTCTTCTCATGAAAAGTGCAATCATTTACTGGAACGTGTTGCTGTGGAATATTGCTGAATCCAGGCACTTAGCAAAATTCAAAGGGAGGTCGGATATTGGTATGGATCACAACACCAGACCCATAAGGGATTATACTAACAGGTTTTGGAGCAGATCTGAACAGTGCTTTCAGACCTTAGCTGCTCTTTTGTGCTTAGAGTTTAGGAGGAGGCCCTCATGTTCAAGAGGTTGTAGTGCTTCCCCAGCAGAGCCTTGAGTTGCCTGTGAATCAGTCCATCCATCCATCCATCCATCCATCCATCCATCCATCCATCCAGTGGTCAGCCTCCAGCAGTCCCACACACATCAGTGTAGGAACACTCAGCTGGTGAGGGCTGTGCAGTGAGTGCTGGTGGCTCCCAGGTCAAGGTGACCAGGCTTGAGGGAGCAAGTCAGAACCAATCTGCTTATTTTCTTTTTTCCCCTATTTTCCAAGTTATGCCTGATTTGCTACTGCCCACTCCCACAAAGGGGAAAGGTGATGATGATGGTGTGTTCCTCTGCTCCTAATACATTAACCAGATTTTTATTGTTCTATCAGCCAACTTCCTTGTGTTTTGAGGGGATGCTCTGCCTTTTTGCAGCCCCTTGTATTTATCTTGGCTTCCCTCTGGCAACATTTGTTACCGGGATGCCTCCTAAGCACACCCATATCATCTCTGCCTTTTTGGTGATCACAGCACTGATAAATGTGAAATTGTGTCTGGCTGTGTCATCAGTGCTAGAAAGCACCCACATGCTCTTGCTTGCTGTGCTGTTTAAGTGAGCTTATACTGCGGTTCAAGGGAAGTTACTACTAATTTTACACTGCTCGGTGTGTTTATAATTGATAGGTGCCACAGGTATCTGTACCATATGATCAGGCTTTTGTGTGTGGGTGCCTCTCAGCGCTGGGGTTCGGGTTTCACCATCCCTGCGGGCTGCGGGAGGGATCCGAAGCCTGTCTGAAAGCAGCAGCAGCAGCTTTTCGTGCTCCCCTGCGCAGCCGGACCCTGACGCCGCTCAGTCTCGGCTCCGTGAGCTCGGGGCCGCTCCCCGGCAGAGGGCAGTGACAGACAGACGGACGGACGGACGGACCGATGCGGGGAAGGATGGGTGGATG
Source organism: Alaudala cheleensis (assembly GCA_013398995.1). NCBI lineage: Eukaryota > Metazoa > Chordata > Aves > Passeriformes > Alaudidae > Alaudala > Alaudala cheleensis. The sequence continues at coordinate 137,911 of VWYE01029193.1, forward strand.
CGCAGCCCACGCCAAGCGCTGTTCTGCTCTTCTCCCGGGCTCTTTAGCCGGTGAAGCGGGAGCAGAAGCCCCGTGCTTGGCCGGGCTGGCGGGGTCAGGGCTCCGTCTCCCGTTTCCCTTTTGGCCCCATGGCGCCAGCCCATAAAACCTGAGCTTGGTGCGGGTCTTTGCTAGGATGGGGTGTGGGGGGGAAGGGTTTAAGGAGATCCCTGTACGATGCCAATCCTCGCACAGTTCTTAGGGAGGATTTCTCTTTTTGGCACAGTTTGTTTTGAATCAGTGTTTCAGCGTGGGCTGTGGGAGAACACAGATGAAATCCCGTATTCTGACCTTAGATTTTTGCCTGAACACAAACACTGAGAGCAGATTGCAGACTGAGACCTTGGAAGATGATGGCAGGAGAAAACTGCCACCCTACCATATGCATGAATGTAATAATATTTTTTTTTCTTTGACTAGCCACCTCCTCCTCCCTTTAGATTCCCTGGTCACAGACTCTGTGCCTCGAAGTGTTGCTCTCAGGCACCAATATACACCAACAAAACCTGTGTGTTTTTCCCAGCAATCCACTGATCAGTGAAATTTGCAGCAGAACAGCTGAAATAAAAAGTTCAATATGAACATATCAAAAATTCTAGGAGGGTCTTTCTACAAATTGTCTGTCTGTCTCCCAGTTTGCCCCGAATAGCACAGTGTCCTCCTTACACTGCAGCTGCTCTTGTGAGGTCTCAAAAGACATGCAGCTCCAGGCCTGCTTAGCATTTAGATGGGAGACCTCCAAGAGCTCTGGCTGGTTGAGAAACAAGTATTGGAGTTTCAGTAAGTGGCATTTTCCTGTCCTGAGTCATTGTTGAACACGCGCCTGCTCCAGCAGCAGAAGATCTTCAGTGCTGTCATTCTGGCACCCAAGAGCTCTCCAAAGTTAAAGTCCATCTTGTCAACACCAGATGCACTGAGATACTCTGGGTGTTTGCTAAAGAGGAGAGACACATGTGCAGGACATGGTCCTGGCACCCATCACAGTGTTCAGAGATGGATGGGACCTTGGAATTCAAGAATAGAGCAAAAAATGTACATTTTTAATACAGCAAAGGTCGGGTTAGGTGATACCAGAGGAAGGAACTTTTGAGGATGGGTTCAGATCTCCCTGGGTTTCCCCCTATTGCTTTGAGAGCATCAGACTGGCAGTAGCTGGTCCTGACCCTTCTCTCCAAGAGTTGCTAACAGCAGCCTCACTTCTCTCACAGTGCCTGTTGTTCATACAGATATATGAGATATATACAGATATATCACTTGCTGTCATCTGAAAGCAGAACATCTGTCCAGTCTGTGTTTCCCCATGACTCTTCCAGGTGGGAATCATTACTGCTGATTTACACCTGATGATTCAGAGCAGAAGATGGAGAAGATGAGGATGTTTTCCTCAAACAGGAGCAGGACAAAGTGCACCTGGAGAGTTTCTTTGCTGGAATGAGCTGGATGTCTGGAGGGGGCCAAGCTCCATAAGCAAAGGGATTCATCTTGGTGAGACAAAAGAAAGTGTTTTATTGCCAGAAGTTTATTGCATGGAACTTTTCCAGCGACACCCTGAAGGTCACCAGAAGCTTCACACAAATTCACAACTGGCAGAGTACAGTATGGATTAAGAGTAGGTTGTTATTATTTTAGTGCAAGGCAGCTGTATGACATGGATCTTTCTCTTCTTCCTGTGGTTCCTTGTCATCCTAAGGCCTTTCAGCTCCAAAATGTCAGTGTGATGGCTCTGGGCAGGGTGGCAGAGAGGCAGAAGGCACCCTGCACACAGCAGGTATGGAGCTGGGTACCTTTCTCAGAGGGAAGGAGAGGGTGATTCTGGCACTTCCTGCAGGACTGGGGACAGCCTGGCCCCTGTGGCCTGATCCTAATCACTCTGTACTCCAAAATGGTGCATTGAACAGAAATTCACCTGCAGAGGTTTCCCACTGGTGGGGACTCACCTGGTGGCTGCTGATGCTGAGGGGGTGCAATTTCAGACCACTTCCATGGGCTGTTTTGCATGGCTTTCCATCTTCAGCATAAACAAGGAGCCAAACAACAGATTTTCCCTGATTTCATCCTCAGACTGCTGTGGGTGGAGAGGCTGTATGAATTACTGAGGACACAGCTGACTGCTGTGGGGTTCCCAGGAATTCAGCATGGTCACCTTCAGCCAGGGCAGTTTCGCTTTAAAAGCAAACGTGAGCTCTTGGACCTGGCCCTGAGGGATGCTGATACCACCTGGCAGAAGGGCTGTGCTCACATCAGGGCCACTGTATGTGTTTAATTTTGAGCTGGAGGAGGAGAGCTATGGTGAGTCCTGGGTCAGTGACAATGAGGTCTGGAGTCCAGATGTGCGAAGCCTGGCAGCGCGAGGCGGGAAGACTGTTTGGAGAAGAACGTTTTGGAAGTCTGGGGGAGTGCACAGTGGGATACTAGATCTCAAATTAAATCTTCAGCCAAAAAGGGAGGAATCTAGCAGCACTTTTATCAGGCTGGGCTACTGCAGGAATTGCTTTAGTTACTGGCCAGGAGTGTTGCTGAGAAATTGGATCCTGCAGCAGATTTATCTGATGGGTCAAGGGAACAGCTTCCAGATTATGCAAAGTGGTTCCTCTCAGAATGAGGCAGTGGGGCAGTGAGCTGGCCTGGGATTGCTGTGTGAGCTTTGGAAGGTGCCCAGTGTTGAGCAGTGCTTTTTGAAGGTTGTGCCTGTCTGGAAGGAACACTGCAGAGACAGCAGGGACACATTACTGCCTAAAATCTGCAGAGCTTCTGTTGGTTTTGAAAGCTGAATTATCCTTTTTGGTTTAACCCCATGAATGGGGTTGGTGAGGCACTGGGACTGGTTGCCCAAAGAAGTTGTGGATGCCCCATCCCTGGAAATGTTCAAGGTCAGGTTGGATGGGGCTTGGAGCAGCCTGGTCTGGTGGGTGTCATCCCTGTCCATGGCAGGAGTGTTGGACCTGGTGATCTTTAAGGTCCCTTCTGACTCAAGCCAATCTATGATTCCATTGAAAATGGGAAGGAGGTTCTGCAGCAAATGGTGCTCCTTAGACACAAAATCTCATGCTTCAGTGTTGGTTAGACACACAGTCAGCTCCTCAGAAAGTGAGTGTGAGGTGACTGTGGTGACTGGCTGAAGCATCTCCTGCTGTAAGGTTGCCTTTGCACATTGCCCCATCTGTTCCTGTTGCTCTTGGCAGGTGTTTAGTGCCTGCTGTGACAAGTATTCTCATGGCTGCTGTGCCATGGGTGAGGGATCTATTTCCAGAACAAAACCCAAGCACTTTCCAGCACCATTACTTTCTTTGAGTGCAGTGTGAAAAATGAAAAATGCCAAAATGAACAGTGTCAAAATGTGTCTTGGGTCTTTTGCAAGGACTGTGGCTGTGAATGGGCAAACCAGACATTTCTAGTGTGCTTTTCTTTCTGCTCATTCTGCTCTTGGTGTGCCTCACATGGTGAGAACCATACTAATTTTTACATTGAATATTTAAATATTTTATTCCATTAAAGCAGGACTAAAAGGGAAGTAAAAAACCAGTGGTACAGAGAAAGACACTGCCTGCTAACAGGCAGGAAGGCACTGTGGGAGCCATGGTCTGTACAAATCTCAGGTATTTCCAGGAGTAAACAGCAGCTGGGCGGATTTGAGGGATGTGAATTTTGAATTAAGCACTGAAAGTTCCTGTTATGTGTCTATCAGGTGCCCAGTATCTTTGGTGGATGCAGACTGTGGGAGGAGATGTTCCCTTGGAAAGCTCAACTGGGAGAGGTGGTGAAGGGCCTTGAGAAGAAGCCGTGAGAGGAGAGGCTGAGGGCACTTGGTCTGTTCAGCCTGGAGGAGACTGAGGGGAGACCTCAGTGCAGTTACAAATTTCTCATGAGGAGAAGAGGAGGAGCAGACACTTGATCTCTTCTCTGGGGTGACAGTGACAGGACCCAAGAAATGGCCTGAACTTGTGTCAAGAGAAGTTTAGGTTGGATATTAGAAAAAGGTCTTCCCCCAGAGGGTGTCTGGGCACTGGAAAAGGCTCCAACAGGGCAGTGTCACAGCCCCAGCCTGACGGAGCTCAAGGAGTGTTTGCACAGTGCTCTCAAGCACAGGGTCCTGTGCAGGGCCAGGCATTGGACTCAATTGTCCCTGTGGGTTCCTTCTGACTCAGCACATTCTGTGATTCTGCGATACTGCCGTGGCAGCAATTTTGGATATGACTCCCCCATTCAACAGAGAGGACCTGCCACTGGTTCACTGTGGAGATTGCAGCTCCTCTTGAGGGGTTTTCCACAGGTCAGCACCCTCAGACATCTTTGTGTTACAGGGATGTTCTTGTAGTTCTTTGGTCTAAACTGAAGGTTTCAGCTTAGGTTCACCCACTAATTCAGGTCCTTAACTTTGAAGCAGCACGCAAGTTCCCTCTGAAGTCAATAGAGATGAGTTGCTCTAGACCTAAGGTTTGAATTGTCTCCACAGGCTGCAAAGAAAACACAGAGCAGTGAGACGTCTTACTAAAAATCCAGAGGGATGGGATGACTCCAGTCCTCAGTCCTCAGCACTCTTGACACCTGTAAAGTGTCACTTTTTTACACCCACTATCCACCATTTTTGCCCATTTCTCTTTCAAGACGACATCACTAATAATGCATATCCCTGCAGACCTTGGTGAGGCCCAGAATCCCATGTCACAAGGTGTTACACCAGCACAGCCTGTTGCCATCCTGTTCCTCAGGGATGACCAAAGTGCCCCTGTGAGTCTTGTAAAGGTTTGGGTTTGCTGTTTTGGGCTGCTGACATCAGTGATGATAAACCCTGAGTGAAGCTCCAGCTCTAGGAGCTCTGATGGATTAGCTGAGCTGAGGATCTGTGCTGAACCTGGCTCTCATGTCACCCTCCCTCCTCCCACACCCCAGTCCCAGGCCCTGGCTCACTGCAGAGTAAAGAAGAATTGTTTTAAAACAGTGTCCTACAGAGAAGCATGGCTTCTGCAGGACCAGAGAACCACGTCCCTGCACCCCAGGACCACAGAACAGCACATCTCAGCTCTGCCCTGGGAGCACCTCCTTTTGTTCAAAGCCGTTATCATCCTGTTGGGAGCTCCCAGGAAAGCCTTGGGATTTCAGGAGTGGGTGCTGTGGGGATCTTTCTGCCAGCAGGTGTGGGGCAAAAGGCCAGATGACACCTCAGAGCAGAGCAGGGAATGGGGCAAGCCCTTACAAGGGAATGTACAGTATGCAGGGCACAGGCAGGCAGCAGTACAGTACCAGCCTGGAATAGTTTGGCTGGGTAGCCCTGCATGAGGGAAGGGTCCTGAAATAGGCTGACAGCCCTGATGTTATTTTTGTTGTGCTGGAAACCACAACCCTGGCATCTTGAGTGGCTGCTGGCTCCCAGGTGGCTGTGCATCCTGATGTGGGAGGTGAGGATGCCACCTTACAGCTGGGAGAGGAGGGGATTTAGAGGAAAATGGTGGAAGATTTGTACTGCTTTGTTGAGGAGCAATATGAGCATGGCTTGGGAGGTCAGTAACTTAGGATGCTGAGGGCCAGAGATGGAGGAGAGAGGCTCAGGAAGGAATCCCTGTCCCTTCTTGCAATGCCTTCTTGTTGCTTCATCCTGTGGAGCCACCACAAAGCTCCACTGCTGCAGTCACCTTTGCCTCTAAAGTCCTCACAACACAGTAGATGCTGGAGCCACCATCTTGAAATACACCTCAAATTGTAAAATACCTCCTAAGGTGGCAGTGTCCACAGGGAACTGATCAGTGGCCAACCAAATTTCTGCTTCAGTCAAAGACTATCCCAAAAAGCAATCCTAGGGCTGTAGCCTTAAATCACTTAGGACCACAGAGTTTACGAGGTCTGTAGAAACTTTCTGACCTCAGTGATTCATTTTTAGCCAAAAAAGCTCTGTTTTTTAGATCTCAGCATGAGGCAAACTTTAGCAGGAAAATAGTTCAACACTCTGAAGCAAATTTTGCAGAAAAAAAGGTGTTAAGCTTAAAATTTCATATAGGAAAGTTGGGAGGGAAGCTGTGCCAAGCTCCACGTATGAAGCAGGCTCTGACTTACTGGGTCCTCAGAATAAGTGGCCACTTTTATAAGGTGACAATGATTTCCAGATTGCATGTTCCTGCCTGCTGTGAGTGGGGATGAAATGGGCCAATTTGCTGTCACTGGGCTCCAAGGTGGATCCCTCTTTCTCACTGCATCTGAAAAACAAGCAGAGCAAAGAAGTTGACTTTGAAATTGAGGGACTTTTGGGTCATCACATGGCTTCAAAGAGTTGTGGTTGAAGACAGGGCAGTTCTAACTACTGAGGTGCCTGCACAGAGACAGCAATGTCACACATGGCCATAAAGGGGAGAAATACCGCCAGAAATAGAAGCACATTTAGCTGCAGTGTGTTCTTCTCCCATGCTCCTTTTCTTATGGAATATGAAAAGGCATGGAGGGATCACCTCCTTTCCTCCTTGAGGCAAATCCTTAGGCAGATTTGGGGCTTGTTATCATCTGTGGGAGGGTATGGAGAAAGGGATGTCCTTTGGGTGCATAGGAGATGTTCCCATGCAGGAATATTTGAAGATCTCATGTTCTTGTGGCTCCCTGGTGATTTCCTGGTGTGTTAGAACAGGGAGCTGAAAAATGAGTGTTTCAGATGAATGCAGGGAGTGGAGGGGCCTGTAAGGAACTCACAGTTTTCATGATATCCCATCCATGAATTCCCCTTCTACTGCTCTTGCAGTGAAATGCCATGGCTCATTTATTCTTGTCACTATTGAGAGCTGCTGTGAACACTCTCAAATTAAATTACACTTTGTTAAAACACCATCAACACAGGCACAAGAAGAAAAATATTCATGGGTTTGTCCTGCTCCTCAAAGAGTTTGGTTCCTACCTTTGCAACCAGCATTCAGGTTTCTCTTGCAATTTCTCATCCTCCTTAGGAAGTGCAAAACCCCCCCTATGGCCCTTCCAGTGAACTTTCTGCCTGGAAACCCCAAAGCTGTGACTTTCTTTAGAGCCTGAAGGGGCCAGCTCTGGATTGTGTCAGACAGGATGTCCTGGGACTTGAGGTCTTGAGAAGAAATGATGGATAGGGAAAAAAAAAAGACCAAACAAAAAAAATGAAAACCAAAGAAGGAAAAAAAATGCCATTTTTTATTTCTTTTCCCAAAGGTCTCCTTAACACCATTTCATTTTGAAACAAAATGTGCAAGAGCCATGTGCTGGAATGGGAAAATTGTCTCAATTCACAAGTGTGGGGTTAGCTCCTGGCCTCACACAGTGTTTCTCCAGGGCACACAATGAGCAGGGGAATGTCTTTGGGCAACCCAGAATGGAGAGGACTTTCAAATATTCCATGCCTTCACCTTTCTGGGGAGGAGTGGGAACATGCTCCTGAAGTCTGCAAACAGAGTATATCTGCGGTGAAAATGTTTTTGGAATAAATATTAAGCCAGTCAGATATGGGCTATTGCATGGTGGATTATTGCACAGCTGCAAGAGTGCATTTCTCTCTGTTGTCAATGTGAATAAAATTCAGATCTTTTCCTCTAGATGAACTTGTAGATGTGGTGGAGCTTTTTGTGGCTCTTTTGGAATCAGGAGAATTACACAAAACAGTTTCTCTCTGATGGTTCTACATTCACCCTCTCTTAAATCTGATGCAATTCCTCGCATTTCCTATCTCCAATGGTCAAAAAGATCCTAAAAAGACTTGTACATCATGGAATGGAAGAAGAGCTGGTGGGGTTTTATGTAAAAATTATTCTGTGCCTGTGAGAACAGCCATGTATTTTTAGTGAAAAAATACAAGTAGTGAGTGCTATGTTTGGTAACAGCATCCCCAAGACTGAACCTAAAAGTATGGAAAAATATGATAGGGGGTGTGGTGGGAAAGGTTTGCCCTCAATTGGGATGACTGGGATAATACAGCTGGAGTAGATGTGGATGATAATGCAGCCTGGAAGTGTTCACAGAAGGAATTTGAGTTACAGCACCTGAGTTAACCTAAATATGGTTTAGGTATCTCAGGGTTATCAGGGAACCTGTGTTTCATATCTATTTATTCATCATACACAATTAAGCACAAATCTACCTCTGCAATCTCTTTGCATCAGAGTCCTGGTGGGCATGAGCACAAAATTGGTTACAAAAATGGCCAAACTCATAGAAAAAATTTTATGGGCTTTTTGCCCTGACTTACATTTCCAAACATGGACACTTTGATGTGATCTCAGCTGTTGACACACCTAAAGGATGGGATGTCATCCAGAGGGACCTCCTCAGGCCCTGGGCACTGCACACACTCAGCACACAGCCCATGGCAATCTCATGCAGTTTAACAAGGCCAGGTGCTGGTGTTACATCTGAGTCAGGGCAGTTCCTGGTATCAATCCAGGCTGGGGGATGAACAGACCCAAACCAGCCCTGCCAAGAAGGCTTTTGGGGGGGCTGGTGGATGGAAAACTGGACATGAGCTGGCCAAGTGCACAGGCAGCCCAGAAACCACCCCTGTCCTGGATTACATCCAAAGCAGGGTGGGCAGGGTGAGGGAGGGGATCCTGCCCCTCTGCCCTGCTCAGGTGAGACCCCACCTGCAGAGCTGTGTCCTGCTCTGGGCCCAGCACAGGAAGGACCTGGAGCTGCTGGAATGAATCCAGAGCAGGCACAAGGCAATCAGAGAGAAGGAGCACCATGAGGAAAGGCTGAAAGAATTACAATTGTTCAGCCTGGAAAAGAGAAGCTTCAGGGTGACCTAAATCCCTTCAGTACCTGAAGGGAATTTATAGGAAAGATGGGGCAAGACTTTTGACAAGGGCATAAAGTTACAAAACAAGGGGTAATGGCTTCAAACTGAAAGAGAATACATATTATATTAGATATTAGGAAGAAATTCTTTGCTGTGAGGGCCAGAAGACACTGGAACAGGCTGCTCAGGACACAGGAACAGGTTGCCCCATTCCTGAAGTGCTCATGACCAGGCTGGCTGGGGCTCTGGGCAATCTGGTCTATTGGAAGGTGTTGTCTCCCTGCCCATGACAGGGGCTTTGCAACGAGATGATTTTCAAGGACTCCTTCAAACCCAAACCATTCAGTGATTCTGTGATGACATTGAGACAACTTAGGTCAAATCTAACATGTATATCTGTGTCTCTGTATTTACCTGTGTGTCCAGCATATTGACACCTCCTCATTCATATAAGAACGTGGGATGTAGGAGTAGGAAGGATCACTTGGATGCCTGCTGTGACCTTTGGTGTTTCAAACAGCAGTGATGAACAGCCACTCCCACACCCACTCCACATCTTCATTAATTTAGTCAGATCCATCTGACTGAAAACCACTTTTTGTCATGTAGTCCCTATTGGAAGCCTGTTCCAGGCAAGAGCTTCTCAGAGGGTTGTTTTCTCTCTCTAATTTTTTGCCTAATTTATTCCTGGCCTCTTCATCCCCGTTTGTTCCTGTGCCAACATTGTCTTTTAGCTTCAATAGCTCAGCTGCCTCTCTGATGCTTGCCCCAATGTATTTATAGACAGCAACCGTGTCTCCTCTCAGCTTTTGTTCCGTGGCTTAAATGAGCTTTTCTGGCAGATGACTACCTCTGGAGCAGGGATGTGTGACACATCTCAGCTGGCCTGGCAGTGGCTGGTGCCCATGGCAGCCCCAGGGTGTCAGGGCAGAGTGAGCTGAGTGTGGCAGGAGCAGACCCAACAAAGAGCTGCAGGGCAACCTGAGCAGCTGATGTCCCTGCTGCCACGTCCTGGGCAGCAGTGCTGGAGTCACACTGCTGTGCCCAAAAGCTGCTGCTAACAGCTGAGGAAGAAGCTGTGCTGGTGCTTCAGGACCCATTGGTGTGAGTCCCCAAAGCCACTTCTTCTCCAAGAAGTTTAAGAGGTGGTGCAAGCATGAGACTAAACTGATATTTCTATTCAGAGATGCCTCTTCCTCCCACATCGCTCAGCTGGAGGGGTGGTGCACTCTCTATCTCCAGATAGCTTTTAAAAGAATATACTGAAGCCTGTCCCACTCTCTCCAGCCTTGGTGGGGCATGTGGGTGGAAAAAGAGGCACAAATTGTGGGAACAAGAGGTTTCTCCCCATCTTTTACTTATTCTGGTGTCTACACAACGCTCTCCAGGCAGGGTGTGAAGAGATGGAGAGCATGGCTTTGCCACTGATGCATTAGGTGACCCTGTGACAGCTATTGCACCTCTCTTTGCTTTCTCATCACACCTTTGGCCTGTATCCCCCCTGGGGACTGCATACACTCAGCAAACAGCCCACAGCCCCACAGGGATCCTGCTTTTGGCTTCCTATGACCTTCTCCAGCAATGCCAGCAATCTCTTCCTGTGTTGTTTATTGTTCCCCTCTGCCTCTGAACCAGCTGCTCACATTGCAGAATTTACAAGGGCTGACAGTATTCCATGGGAAGGAAGTAGAGCTGCATTTTAGCTTATATTTATGTGGTTCTCCTACTTCACCTATGCTTGGGCCTTCTGTGAGATCTGTCATCACTCAGCAGAAAGGAAGGAAACAATGAGTCCTTGCCTGAAAGTGATTTTTCTTTTGCAGACACTTTTGATGAAAACAGAAATCTTCTTGGGTCAAAAAGGAACTGAATCTGCTGCAGCTGAGGGTGGCAGCAGGAATTTGCTTTTCCTGATGCAGTTTGTTTCAGCTACCTGGTTGCCCATCCTGCTGTCCCCTTTTTGGTCTCAAACTGTTCTTTCAGTGCAGTCTGGCTGCACCTCTTGCCCCTGCATAAAAAGGGAATCCCAGGAGAATACTGAAGCTCCCATAAAGCACTACTACTAGGTCTGATGGTTTTCCTGTGGTCAGAAAAAAATTTCCATTATAAAAATTATTTATTTTGAGGGAAGGTTATAACATCAGTGGAAATGTGACCATGCATGGACAAGAAAATCCACTCTAGTTATGTGTATCCAATGTTTGCTGCCATGTTGTAGGAGTATTGCATGCAACCACTTTGCAGGTGATGTTTTTTGCTTTGAGATTTGTCTGTGCCCTAGTACAAAGGCAGTAACTCTACGTGCTTTATTTCAGGATATATTGGAGAGTTCAGGTGAGGCTCTCACACACAGCTCTATGAAATATCACAGTAAAGACCAGCTGTAGAAAAAGCTTTCACCAGGGCAGAGTTTTTGCTAGGAATAATACTTGGAGAAGATGATACAGTATACTTTCCCTTTCTCATCTGTCTGTCGTCTCTTCCTTTGGCAGCCAGTCTGATATCACCACATGATTCTCAGTCAGATCAGAACACTTCAATTCTGCCTTTCCTGCCCTGACCAGGTTAGAAAACTTATGTTCACTCATCAGTTTTGTGAGATTTATTTTAGATTCCTTTGGCAGAAGGATGAACTTCAGAAGCATTTTAACATGTGGATGGAGAGCAGGGATTGTTGGAGATCGGTGCAGCAGAGCCAAAGCCTGGTGGTGTGGACACCCATGTGGGGTAGGACAGATGAGCTCTTCTCCAGTCTGGTGGCATCAACATGTGGACAAGCTGCAGCACTTTAACCCATCAGCACCAGTGGGAGCCACTCATAATGAAATAAAATGTTCCTGTCTTCCAGACATCACTCATTAGGGTCAGATTCTTGTCACAGGTATGGAGAACAAGATGGTTTGGCCTGTGAGGGTCTGGGAACATGCAAAGGCATGCATGAGGATGTGAGCTGCAAACACCCACAGGGCCAGGGACTGCTGTGGGGTGCCTGTTGTGGTGCTGTGACCCACGGGACCATGAGTGTCACCCATGGGGCAGGAGGATGTGGCATCACCTGGGGAGGGGCTGAGTGCCACGTCCTGCTGGAGCCACGTCAGGGTTTCCAGGCAGAAAGCAATTTATCAATCTGTTGTGCTTTCTTTCTCCTGACCTGTGTGATCAAGAGCAAATTGCCCGGAATGAAACAAAAAAAGTGAAAAAATTAAGGGGGATGGAGGTTACAACCATCCTGCTTGCAAAGGGAGGCTGTAAATGGCATTTCAAGGAAGCACTGAGTCTTTCCCATTGTGGGGCTGCCTGTGCTCACTCAGATTTTCAGTGTCTGCAAACATGTGCTAGAGGCAGTTGACCGTTGCATTTTTGTCAGCTCCCTCCTCAAAGGCAGAACTTGACATCCTGCTTCTCTTTCCCTCTTATTTGTCTCCTCCCACCTCCCCTTTTCCCCTGTCCACATGACAGTCATAAAAAGATAATGGAAACAATATGGGAATAGTCCTGGTTAGAGCAGCTTCCTTGTGGATGAGAGCCACGTGCAGTAGCTGAGGAGGCTGTGAGGTCCCTTTGGAAAGCCAGCAAGGGCAGGTCATGGTGTCCTTGTTTCCAAAATCAGTGCTGTGCTAGGACTGTACTGAAGCCATTTGGACAGCAGGCACTGGGCACTGCGCTGCTGGGACAGGGAAGCACAGGGTGAGGTTATTATATTTCAATTGGGTTTTGTGCTGAAATGCTCTTTAGGGCAAGGCCATCAGAGGGTGATAAAAGCATCCTGAACTCTCTCCTCCTCCCATCCTGGCTGTGGGCCTTCCCAGTCCCTGCCAGGCTGGAGCTGCTGTGGATGGGCCTGTTGACTGTGGCCTGCTGGCGGCTGTTTGCAGCCAGGAAGGACAATATGCTGATTGCAGAATCCGGTTTAATTACTCACAGCACATGCCATTAAGAGAAATTGGCTCGGCTTTCTCAGGAGCAACACATCTGAACTGACTCACCTTCATAAAACTTGGCTCACATGCTAATTAGATGGCTTGGCTTAAAAAGATTGAGCCCTTATTCTGCCACCAGCTCACAGGACTGAGTGTTATTTAAAGATCCTGGATTTCCTTATATAAGAGTTCAATTGTTTTTTCAACAGAAAAAAAAAAAAAAAGAAAGACTCAAAAGAGAAAAGAAAAAATGAAAAAACTCAACCCACCCTTTAAACAGAATATAAATTTATACATCATTGAGTTCTTAATTTTCATGGAATTTCTCTCCCCCTCACAGACAGAAGTTGTATATACAGGATTTTAGTATTTCCTCTCCGGCTCCAGCCCCAATTTGAAGGACTGTAAAAGCTTGAACCGATTCCAACCGTGCGCGGTTTGCATGGTCTGCGCTGCGCTGCAGAGTCAAAACAGCCCACACAGTAACAGACATGCAGTAAATCTTGGGAGAAGTGTTTCCTTTCTTCACACACACACATACACACACACAGAGGATTGGCAGTCAATTACAGTTTTAAAGTAATACTGAAATTTGGAGGCAGAGGATAAGAAAGCGAGCGGCGCTCCTCGCGAGGAGGAGCCCGGCGTGTTTTGAAGCACGGTCAGGTTTCAGGGAGCTGGGAGCTGATGATAACGTGTTCAGCATATTCTGCGGTCGGGCTAGTTTGCAAACACCACCTCATTATTACTGAATGATCACAGCAGTTAATTGTCTTTGGAGAGAGATTTAGAGTCCCCTTGCGCTATGTTTTTTTGTCTGTCCCATGTACTTTTTCACAGATCTCGGGAAGAACAGAATGTAAAACCACAGATCATCAAATTAGCCTTTAATAATGCTGCAAATTATTAATTCATGCACCACAAATACACAAAACCCTTCCTCCTCCTCTCCTTTTTCTCTCCTCTCACATTATAAACAAAGGAAGAGAGCAGCAGGCTCCATGCCAGATCTACCCATGTTTTCTCTTTATCTTTGCTTCCATCACGTTTTTGACTAATTATATTGCCATGCCTGCAGGAGAGGGGCTTTATTGTCAGATAGCTGCAAAATGCTCAGCAGCAGCAGCAGCAGCAGGAGCAGCAATGACTGTGGAACCCAAAACAACCCAGGGCTTTGCTGGCTGGGCGTGAGGCACGTTTTAATAACAGTGACACTGGCTCGGGAGTTTGCCAGCGATGCTCACACCAACCCCTCAGAATGAGGCTGGGCTGAGCACCCTGAGAAGGGATGTTGTCCTCTGCTGAAAAGGAGGCTGAGCTGTGATTTTGGAGAGGAGAGCAGCCCATTCTGGGAGAGCTGTTGCTGTCTCCCACTCAGGAATGAGCCCAGAGATTGGATGTAAAACCTTTAGTTTCACTTCCAGGAAAAGAAAGGCTGTGAAAAGGACCCAGCTGAGAGATAAGCATCATAGAATCCTAAAACAGTTTGGGTTGGAAGAGACTTTAAAGATCATGTAGTCCTAAGCCCCTGCCATGGCCAGGGATGCCATCCACCAGACCAGGTTGCTCCAAGCCCCAGCCAACCTAGCTTTGAACACTTCCAGGGATGGAGAATCCACAACTTCTCCAGGCAACCTGTGACAGGGTCTTACCACGCTCACAGTAAAGAATTTTTTCCTAATATCTAATTGTAACTTGCTCTCTTTCAGTTTGAAGCCATTCTCCCTTGTTCTGTCACTACATGCTCTTGTCAAAAGTCCCTCTCCAGCTCTCCTGCAGCCCCTTTAGAAACTAGCAGGTTCTAGAAAGTCTCCCCAGAGGCTTCTCCAGGCAGAACAAGCCCATCTGTCTCAGCCTCTCTCCATAGGGTAGATGCTCCAGCCCTCTGGGCATCTCTGTGACTTCCTCTGGACTTGCTCCAACAGGTCCACATCCTTCTTATTTTGGGGATCCCAGAGCTGAACACAGCACTCCAGTGGGGTCTCAAAAAAGCAGAGCAGAGGGGCAGAATCCCCTCCCTCGACCTGCTGGTCACACTTCTTTGGATGCAGTCCTTGTTTTGATGCAAACATGAGAATTGGGAAAGAGACTGGGCTGGAGAAGGGGAATACAAGGAGCAGTAGCAAGAACAAGGAGGGCAGTGAGGGGGTAAAGCCAAGGAAAGGCAAACACAACCCGTGAGCCCAAAAGGTCTGATCAGATGAAATGTTTCCAGCTCTGAGATTTGGTGGTTGAACTTTGCCTTGGAATTGGTTGGATTAGGTGGAAAATCCATGGGGATTACACCCTTGCTCTATTTTTCTAGCAGGAATCAGCATTGGAATTTCCAGGGGTAGCTCAGGTACTGCTTTCCCCACAGTAGCACAGTGCAGGGTTTTTTTACAGGTGTTCAACAGCAAACCCCAAAACACAAAAAACCCAAAACCCAGGGGAGCTGGGCAGTGGAGGACTGAGATTCACTCTCTGCCACAGAGGCTTTAAAAGCATCTTTGGTTGATGCATTTCTCAGTAATCAGAAAAACAGCCAGAAGAAAGGAGCAGATGAGCAACATCACCCACCAGAGGTTTGCACCTCCACTTGAAATTGCCTAACTGAAGCCTATGCTACCCAGAATTTCAGAATCTGGTGCTGATTTCCAATGCCTTTGCTGACAGAATTTGGGTTTGGGCTTGTAGCTGAGCACAGTTCAGTCCTGCATCCCTGTAAGTTTGGATAGAACAGGCTGGAGGGTTGCACATCAGTGGAACATTACTGAAATGTGTCCCTGCCCTTGGATTTCAGTACTGTCTGCTCTGTAAGCAGCCTCTTGCACAAGTCACATTTTCTGTGGTTTTTCACTGGTAGCCAGATCTAAGACCAAGGGTCTTTCCAAGTGTTTTTGGTATGTTTCCTTCCATTTTTGGTCCTTTCTCCTTCCTCAGCAAGCACTCTGCCATCCAGTCATTACTTTCACCTGAATCACTTGGTCAACCAAATTTGGCAAAGGCAAGGTGGCCTCATAAATAGTTTGGGTTTTTAATGGATTTGTGCAAACTGCTGGTGGGGAGAGCAGTGACTTGGCCCCCAGAAAGAGGGCACAGGCCCCTCCATTTCTGGACAGTGCAAAGGGTACTGCTGGCCACACCTTTCCTGTCCTGGGAAAAAAGGGGAAAAGTTGTAAGGGAAAAGTCTTCAGAATAATAGGTTTCATTAGGAAAATAGGCTTCATTAGGCATGCTACTCCAATTTTTTTTTTATTCTGTACAGTTCAAAATGCATTGTTGCAGTACATTTTAAAATATATCTGTCTGGGGGTTTGTTTTGCTTTTTTACATCCTCCTTCCAATAGTCCTTTGGCCATGCTGGGGAAGGACTCCAAAAGATGCTTTTCTCAAACTGCTGATGTTTAACCCTACATGTGGTTCCTCTCTAGGACCAGTTTACATAATATACATAACACACTGGGTGTGCTGACACATGACAGTGTAATTCTCCAGTTAGTAACCCCTATTTTGGGGTCTTCGAAATGACATCATCTCTAACCCCACTGGAGCTGGCACACAGGAAAGATGAGCCTGCACCAACATGCCTGACATTTTAGTGTGTGTCCAGCTGCTGTCAGTAGCATACCAAAAACTGAATTGAAAATGTCATAATAATTGGAAAAACACTGACCTGATTATTTTTTTTTCCCCCCAGTATTCATTCACATATTTAGGAGTGAAAATGCTTTCACAGCTGATGGCTCAGTGCAGACTGGTTTCCATGCACCCCACAGCTCTGAGAATCCCGATGGATGTGTAATTGTCTGAGACATTTTGGGTCACCAAACAGACAGGTTATTTCAGTCACTGCACATTAAACTTCTGGGAGCCTCTAAAGTGAGGATTTGCTGCCACATAAAACTGGTGTGGGCTGGGCTGGGGAGCCAGGATTTGGTATTATTTCATCAGAGCATTTCCAAGCATAGGCACTGGAGCCATGAGGGGCTTTGGGACCTCCCCAGACCAAAGTGGTGGGGAAAACAAATCCCTTTGCTAATGGAGCAACTTTATTTTTGCTTCCTGTTCAGAATGATGCCCATAAGACATTGCCTGGGGACAGAAGCTCTCATCATGGGCAGAACAAGAGAAGAGGGCTCTGTTATTCAAAGTTCATTTAAAAATACTTCTATGACTCACAGGGGAGGACAAATTACCTTGATCTTGCCAGCTCTTAGTGGCTTTTGGTTTTTTGTTTTGTTTTGGGGTGGCTTTTTGTTTGTTTTGTTTTGTTTTTTGTCCTAGGAGTCTTCAGTGCTCACTCAAAGGTGTGAGCTGGGCATCCTGGGGAGTGGTTTGGGCAAACTGGAGAGACTATGCTGGGTGGAAGCTGGGGATTTCTCTTCCAGAGCCTTTTTTCCACTAAGCCCCTTCATGTAACCTACCCCAGCTGAAGTTACAGCATCACAGCCTCTCATTTTGCCTCCTTTTGACTTAAAATAAGTGAAATGAGGGCTGGATGCCGGTGCAATGGCTTTCACTATTACAAATCTTGTCACAAGCTTCCACCTGAAGGTGCTATTGTGCACCTGTTGCTTTTGCTTTTTGTGCCAGAAACTTGGGCTTCTTGTCACAAGGATGAATTTCTTCCTGTTGTTTTTAAGCAGAAGTCCCCTGGCCTTCAAATAAGCAAAGATGGCATCTCATACCCACTGAAAACTGGTGGTTTGGAGAAAGATGTTTTATTGGGATGAGAAGCTGAGCCGTGAGAAACAGATATTTGTTCATTTGTTTGTTTGTATGCTTTAGCTACAGAACCCAACATTTATAAAAAAATTAGGTCTTGCTCTGGCCAAGCTTAAAATTTGTAGCTTTATTTCAATAACCCAAGAAACAAACAAAAAAACCCATTCTTGTGTCAAGCCAAAATGTTCCTTTGGTTTAAAGAAAAATGTTTAATCTTCAGGCAGAGGATGTTCTTCAGATCTACTTCTTAGAGCTTTGTATGATGATACCCTAAAAATCTTTTCTTCCCATGAAGGAGAGCCCATGGCTTTCTTTCCTGCCTGTAGATTAAATCTCCCAGTCTTCATAGAATTATAGAATGGTTTGGGTTGGGAGGAACCTAAAAGATCATGTAATTCCAACTTCCCTGCCACCAACAAGGATGCCATGGAAAGGGATACCCCTATGGCATGTTCATGTTGATGGATGAAAAACTTAATAGTGTCAGTAAGAGAAAATGGAAAATCCCACCAGAGGCCTTTAGCAGGGTGTCTCAGATGGCACATTGCAGCCTGTATCTAAACTGGGAGTGTATTTTGCACAGAGCTCAGCAAACCATGATGCTTCCCACATTTTGGCAGCAGCTTTTGTGTCTCCTACAGCTCACCTTCCCCTGGGGGCAGCTGGAGCTGGGTCCTGTCATCCCCAGCAGCAGGAGGTGGTGTGTGGCTGCTTCAGGGGAGAGCACACTGCCCCTGCAGTGCTGACCTCAATAATTCAACCCACGGGGCTTTGGAAATCCTTAATTGGGAAGTTCTGGTCTCGTGGTTTGAGGCAGGAAGATGGGAGATTTTCAGATTGCCCCAGGAAGAAGAGGAAATGGAAACAAGGTCCCTCATAGTCCCTCAAGTGAATGTACTAGCCAAGAAGCTGTTGGATGAAAGAAAGGGGTGTTGATGTGTGTAAGGGAGAAACAATCACAACTGCATTTTTGGGTAAACTTACTCTCCACTGAAGAGAAATCGTCTGGCCTTCTCTGCTCAGTCACAGCCTCCCATTCAAATCTTTGGGTTTTCTGTTCACAGAATGACCTTTAATTGTGCTAAAGGCTCTGCAAATCTCTGTTTTGGAGAGACTGGTAGCTAGAATGGAATGGCTCCTTACGTAAAGCCAAGGGACATGAATAGTTCAAGGCAGCTGCAGGGATTAATGCTTTGCAGGGCAGCTCTTTGTCTTGGGCCATGGAGAGGACTGGTATTTGGCACTCTGTTTTGCTGCATATTTTATGGTCTGGAAGAGGTCTTAACAACTTTTATAATGCAGCCACTCCACAATGGCTCTCTTCAGTGGGGCTGGGAGCTCATTGGTAAGAAAACATGCCCTATTTCCCTTTTTGCATGGGCATATGGGACAGCCTGCTCTCCACTGAGGAATTCCTTCCAGGTAGAGGTAAAAGCTTTGCTGCTGGGATCTGAGGTTCCAAAGGTCATGAGATCTAGGGTGGAGTTGTGAGTTTTGGCAAGAAGACACATAGTTTTGGTTTGGTTTCTGCTTTCAGCACGGGAACACGCTCATGTGCTGAGCCACTGGCACAGCTTACTTGGGGTCTGAGGCCATGACCAGTGCTCTGCAGTGCCAGATCTGGGGGTACAAAGACAACCCATAATAGACCCCAGCTCAAGATATTCAGTGGTAAAGGAGGAGACCTTGAACCTTGCAGGATGATTTGATCTCTGAGGCCAATTGCTGTTGTATGCACTAAGCCACTGCTGGTCGCTGCATTTTAGGCAAGCAGAAAACATCTTGGTCATAGCTACTAACTACCAAACCCTGCTGCTCTACCAGGTATGATACCCAATTTCCTTCATGCTGCTTCTTTCTTGCAGTTCATTTCTTCTTTCCAGCATCTATTTGCTTTCCACTTGTTTATTAGAGCAGCATTTCTCTCTTCTGGCTCAACCTTTGCTTCCTAAAAGCTTGCAGCAAGTCCAACCACTGCTCTCACTGAGATGGAGGGGAAAATCAGGTGTGAACTCCTTCTAGGCTATAGGAAATCTGCAGGGAGGTGGTCCCATTTTGCAATTTTGTAGAGAGGAAATGCACATTCTGTGAGATCATCCACTGTGATATCTGTTGGGAGGAACTAGAGATGCCATGTGCAGTGCTCAGCTCACCCAAACCCCGTCTGGCAGGAAAAGGAATTCCTGTGTAATAAAAATTAAGATAATTGCCTATGAAGAAATGTTTCATTGTCGAGGGTATTTTCATACACATTAGTGGAGAGGAGGTCAAATTCAGAGAACATAAGATCAAGTCCTGGAAGAGATGACTTTGTTTTTGTTTGAATTACCATTTTGTGTTGTTTTTCACAGATGCTGTTGGGTTCTGGGGTGAGTCTTCACTTATTTTTTAGGTTTAAAGTCCTAAAACTGTGGAAGCTCTGAGCAAAGAGAGTATCACTGTTCACTCCATCTATTCCACATCTATTGAGGAAAATATTCCACAAATATAGAAGAAAACAGCTTTTTTTTTCTTCCAGCATGTCAAAGTGCAAGGCTGAGCAGTTCCCTGGCTCCACCTGAAGCCCCAGATCAGACCTGCTCATCTCTGAATGTGAGGATAGCAGGAATATGGAGTTTAAAGGAGTCAGAGCTGGCTGTGGAGAAGTATCTAGTCCTCCCCCCTTATCTGTTCTGATCCTGCATAAACAAACTTAATGTCAAGGGACAGTGAAAGTAAAGTGTGATTTTCCTGTTAAAGAGAGGGAAAATTAAGAAAAGGAAAAGTGTGGGAGGAATAAGAACTATTATAGGTTTTTGGGCTTTTGTGGCAGGAGTAAGGGCATTTGGGTGGAGGATGAGGACAGGGCTGTGCAGGACATGCTGTTTTACTTTTAGTCTTTCACTTCCCAACAAACACATGTAAGTTCAGGACTATTGGGACTGGATTTATAGTGAAGTTTGCTAGGAGAAGTAATGGGGGATGAATTTAGGGGTGGAAAAAATTGTGAGACTCTTGCTGATGTTGGTAATGGGCTTGGAAGAATTTGCTTTTGTTCTGGGGTCAACCATAAGACACCATGGAAAGGTTTCAGCTCATACATTTGCTCTACAGTTGTAACTTAGGCTTAGGAAAAGTTTCTTCTTTCCCCAGAGGGTGCCTGGGCACTGAACAGGCTCTCCAGGGCAGTGTCACAGCCCCAGCCTGACAGAGCTCAGGGAGTGTTTGGCAATGCTCTCAGGCACCTTCTGGGATTCTTGGGGCTGTCCTGTGCAGGGCCAGGAGCTGGACTTCCTTGGTTCTTCTGGGTTTCTTCAAGCTCAGGATATTCTGTGATTCTCTGATCACTGTGGAGAGTCATTTTGGAGTGCCTGTACACTCCAAGTGGACTTGGACATGCTGGCTGCATAATTTCTTCACAGTGGTTCAGAGAAGACAGAGTCTGTATAAGATAAGAGACTCTTTGACTGAATCCCTTGTTCATTAGGGAGCCTGTCCTAGCAGTTTGAGGTACCACATGAAATACTCTAGGTCTTCATCTGGGAAATAATTCCCATCTTTCCACCAAAGGTATCTAAGAAAGAGATAAGCAGGATGCCTTTTGACCAAATACATTATCTTCTCATCTACTTTGGCTCTGCTGAACATCAGCACTGGCATATTAAAGCAAAGATTTGAAAGCAACTCTTCCTGTCTGCAACCAAGAGGGCAATGATTGTGGGGTGGAACAACACCTGATGGCTGGGATCCTGACAGGATTAGCAAAAGCCCAGAGCTGAGCTTCCAGACAACATACTGCTGACAAACAGGATTCACAAACTCTCAGATTTTGATCTCTGCTTGTTTTTATGCAGTAGTCCAAAGGGTCCTTGAAGGAAAATGCTTCACCACTCAATCCTGTAGGATATTGAGGGACCTTGGACTGAGCAGCAGGGGCTGCCTTTCTGCTCAACTCCTTCAGCTGCACACTCCAGAGAACTCTTTGTTTTTCCCTCTTGTCTCCTGCTCAGTAATATCTCCTTCTGTTTGTCCTTGATTTAACCACTGAGAATGTGTCTATGTGTTGTCTACACTGGATTTTTGAATGAGTGCCTACTGGGCAGCTGGTGTTGTTGGCACTTTGGTCTAGACTGTTGGGAAGAAAGGAGAAGGACTTGGATTCAGCACTCCAAAAATTGAAACCACCTCATTTTTCATCCCCTTTGATTAACTCGCTGGTTTATTTGCCTGTAACAATGACAAATGACGCCACCAGCTGATGCTATCACAGTTGGCAGAGTCATCCTGGTTTTGAACTTGTCAATTAAAGCTCTACATTTTATGGCAATGCTTCATGGGCTCTTGGGGGAAAAATGCCTCTGACAAGATACAAGCTAAGCAGGAATCTAAAAGGTTCCCAACATTACAAACAAATAGTTCCTTCATGTCCTACTATTTATTCAGAACTACTTATATTCACCAATGCTGCTCTCTACCATGATTGTAGGATGTCTGTGTTTTATTCTCATCTGGTTTTATGTATGCTTTACTGTGAGTCTAGTGTTGATGTTACTTACACCAGTGTAAACTGGGAGCACTTTCACAAAAATTGACTGTGCTGGCTTTACAGCAGTACAGGCTCCAGAAAGGCTAAAAGTGCCTCATCCAAGCAGCTGAGGGCAGGTGGTTGCTTGTTGAAGTAGAGATCTCACCCTTCACTTAAAATCTGCCTTCCTGGCTTTTAGGAGAGGCTCTCTGAATGCAGAAGTCTCGAACCAAGAAAGCAAACTAAGACTGCAAATGTTCTTCCCCTCTTGTTATTGTTGCCCAAGGTGTGGCTGGGAAGGTGTGTCATGGTTGCTGAGTTTTCAGGTCAGATCCTGCTGGATGCCAGGGCTTTGCAAGGAAGTTACCCCATGCATGTTGCATCCATCAATGCCACCTACTGTCCTAAAATCCAGTTTAATTGCCGTCATGAATTGAACAAGTGAATTAAAACTTTGACCCTGCAAGGGCTGTACCCAAATCCTCATGTCCCTGCAAGCCATAGAACATGCCCAGGAAGAGGAGGAAATCTTCAGGAGAAGCTCCAGGCATGGCTCACAGGAGAGCCAATGGTTCCCTTGAGTGTTTCCCTGTAGACAGAAGGAAGAAGGCAATTTGGACTATTTTTGCTTACCCAGGCACAGAGGGATGGGGGTTGTGTTCAGACCCACTTTTCTGGGGACCAGCTCTAATAAAATCAGGGATTTGATGATCTGTGCTTGCTGCTGTGAGCTCTGCAGCACATGCAAGAGGAGGATGAGTCAGGAACCACACACCTGGAGCTGTGGAGGAGACACAGCTAGAACTAAACTGCTTTGCATTTGACACAAAGTCTCATTTTTGCAGGCAAAGCCAGCAGAATGAGTGGCTGTGTTTTAAGTCTGACCTGTAAAATGCAAAGTACTCATCCCACTCCCCCCCTCCCCTACCCCTCCTGTGGTGCTGTTAGTAATTAATTCAGCACATCTGCTAATGCTCCTTGTCTCTCTCCACTGCCCATGGCTCTTGTTTAAATGTTAATACCCCATGTGCTACCTTTTATCTGGAGATGAAGATGGATTGCTGTGTCAGACTGGATTTAGATTCATTTTGCTGTTAAAAATTTGTAATTATATTGA
The DNA here is from genome assembly GCA_013398995.1 of Alaudala cheleensis. Classification (NCBI taxonomy): domain Eukaryota; kingdom Metazoa; phylum Chordata; class Aves; order Passeriformes; family Alaudidae; genus Alaudala; species Alaudala cheleensis. The sequence goes on from VWYE01029193.1 coordinate 160,929, forward strand.
AAGGTTGTATGAAGTCCAAGACCTCTCTGGGCTGCTGTGGTTAATTAGCTGCTACAGATATTGTGCATTCAATCAAATTGTTCTCACTGCATTAAATTTGGTTATTAAACACTTGAAATAGTTGAGATATTAGCCATGCTTGGCTGCTGGAAGGTCACACTCTCCGTTACTCCTCCAGGCTGTGTGTCAGGCAATTTAAGTGCAAATGGATTTGTGGGTTGAAGAGACCTCTGAGAAGGAATTTGATAATGACTGGCAGATTTGCACAGACACTGAGGATGTGGTGGGAGGATGGGGCTGGGACTTTTATGATGAGATGGGTTCTTCATGCAGCACATCAGGTGAGATCTGTCCCTGTTTGTAGGCTCCACCAAGCAAACAGTGTTTATGAGGGACCTACTGAAAAGGTCCTGTTGGGCTGTTTGTAGGAAGGAGAGGGTTGCTCCAAATAAACTCAGATGTGAATGAAAAGAAAACTTTCAATGATGATCTGAAATTGGGAAGGGAGCTACCACACATGAATAGGAAATAAATCTCTTTGTGCTGGTACTCTGGAAGTGTTGGCTTTTGGCAAAGCCTTGTGACCACAGCCAAGGAAGACATCTCTTGAAGGTGCATGGGGTGGCTCCAGCAGGCAGAAGAAAGCTCCTGAGTGGTGGTCTGTGTTCTGCCCAGTTTGTTTGAAGGCACCATGGGATGTGGCTGAGACAGCTTGTGGGTACCTAACACAGACACCTTCACCCAAAGATGGTCACTGAGGCTGGAGGTTCATCAAGGTCACAGACCACAGAAATCTGATCTTTTCTAGAAACTAACCCAAAGCTTCTCCATTGCTCAAAGTGCACTTCAGTGCTTTACTGAGGTTATTAAAGACAGCCCTCAGCCCCTCTCTGCAGGGATGATGCTGCAGCATGGGCTCCATATTTCACAGCAGTGCAACTGATTTTCCCTCCTTAGCAGCTCTCACCTGCCACCTCCATGTTCCTAACTGAGGAAGGCAGTGAACATTCAGTCCCCCCAAAAAAGTCCAGCAAGCTGTGCTGCACCCCTGATTCTTCTTCCAGGAGCTCCCCAAAAATCATCATTACTATCTGCTCCACAGAACGTGTGTGCCTGTCTCCATTGGTCTTTCTTTTGGAAAAACACAGGGGAGAGGTTATTCTTTCTCCCTGCACTGGACATGTGCTGTCTCCCAGCCCCGCAGCCTGCAGCTGGTTTTCTTTGTCAGAGGATTTTGGCGGAGCTGCCGTGGTAATTGCACAGCTGGGCAGTGGGAAATCCCGCCCAGTAGCTGACGCCTGCCTAATCGCCGCTGGTTGTGCTCGGAGACTGCAGGACCTGCTGTAATAACACAGCCACTTAATTAGTCTTTTCCTGAGCAAAGGCTTTGGAAAGCAAAGCAATCACAGCTTCCTAGATCCTCTTAACTGTGTGAGTACACAACGGGTGAAAACAGCCCTGATAAAGGGCCACTAAAGGAGCATATATATGCAGCTGGGTGTCAAGGCTTTGCCCTGCCTCAGTTTCCCTTTCTTGGCTTTCTTGCTGTCTGGTGTCAGGACAACCCGAGAGACACCCACTCCTGGGGCGTGCTTTATTACAAGGACATTATAGTTCAAAATGTCAGGATAAATCAGTATAAACATTTCCTTCTGTCCCGGGGCTGTCTGGCATTTCACCCACCTCTCCATTTGTGCAGCTTTCACCACAAGCAGCTCCAGCTCACCACCCAAGCTAACTGCTCCATGTGAGTGTGTCTGAAACTGTGCTGTTATTTTAGCTTGTTTCCAGGTTTGTATCAATGACAGAGTGTCTCTTCTGTGTTTGGAGAATTCAGACGCTGAACTAGCAGTGAGCTGAATCGCAGTAATTTACTGTGCCTGTGCTTTCACCCTGTTGCAACTGGGAAAACTTTGCAGAGATTTAAACTCATTTATTCCCCTTGCCCTGCTTGCCTTGGGCTTAGGAGACAGCATTGTTAACCACGGCTCAGCTGACAGCATTGCACTGTGTCAAAGCTTAAATAAACTTTGCTGAAAATCAGAGCTGAAAGAGTGTAAAGGGCCATTATTATCCAAACGTGGAAAAAGAAAAGAAAACCCCTCATCTGCTCCTCTTCCTCATTCCAGCCACCTCCTAATCCTTCATTACTCCCTTCTTGCCTGGACTATGAGAATTTACCAGCCCCTCAGAACCTCCTCCTTATCCCTGAGCCATCCCCAAATCCTGACAATATTTTCATCCTCATAACCAGCTGCTGACCTCTCTCCTCCTCACCCACACATTCTTTATTCCTTCCCTTCTCCAACCCACCCCAAATCCATCTCCTTTGGTCAGCAGTTCTTGTCTTGGCTGATCTCTCCAACCATCCTGTTCAAAGTCCTCTAAGTTGGCATTTTTGCTGTGTGGCAATCCCATTTTTGCCTAAATTTGAGAGTCTTCACCTCTCCTCTTCCTGGCACACTCTTCCACTTGCCACTGACGTGAGGTTGCCTCCCCTGTGCTGGCCTTCCTTTGCCTGATCTTCCTCTGCTTGCCCTGACAGGGCATCAAATAACAACCACAGAAAACATCCAAACAGGCCTTGAAAGCAAGAAAAATAGGGCACTTAAAGGGGGAAAGCAGCCATAAGATGGCTCTATTTAATTACCCCAAGATCTCTTTGGTTGGATGACTGAAATTCAAAACCTAGTCCACATTTTTATTGTAGTTTGCTTTGTAAAGGTGCAGTATTAAACTCTGGCACTCCGACTCCAGTGCAGATTTCCTCCTCTTCTGTGCAGTTTCTGGTTTCAGTGTTCAGATGAAAGTTATCCCTGGAGACAGGGTGCCAACACCTTCTCCATTCTGAGCTGGGTTTGCTCTTCAGTTCCACCTCCAAGTTCAGTGTTCAGAGCAGACATATATTAGTGTTTTCCATTTTCTGTTTAGTCCCTAGCACTGTATTTATGTCAGGAGTTCATAATATCTAATTTTTCTTGTCCATCTTTTACATCCACATTTTTTGTGCCAAACTTTGAACATGAATACAGATGGTACCAGTTCTTTGTGGTAGACCCAGGGCCAGCAGCTTTAACCTGTGGGTAATTGACATTTAGGGACTTTGGAGGACACTTACCAGTACCTTTCTTCTCCCAGAACCATGCCCAAATGTGTTCCCAGTACAAACACTGCTGAATCCAGACTACAGATATTTATTTTCCTTTGCTACATTTCTTATTCCCTGAGAGTTGGTATCTCACAGAAGAAGCTCAAGCCATTCCCAACTCAGAGTTGCCTGTCCCTCAAGACAGATCCACAGCTCTAAAACTTGGCCATGTGGTGGTCAAAACTCAGACCAGGATCACTGCTCTGAGTCCCCTGGCTGAGAAAAGAGAGGAGGGGAGAGGAGATAAAAATGAGGGTGTGATAGTCCCTCCAGTGGATCTGCTTACAGAGCTCTTGGGTGAAATTATTCATTCAAAACATTCTTTTTGTTCAAAATGCCTTTTAAAAAAAATCAAAACAAAAATCTGTGGGAAATGTCCAATTTCAACAACAATTTTAAGGTTTTCATTGAGGAAGAAAAAGCTTGAAAAATGTGCAGTTTTTTGGCAAAAGTAAGCTAAGGAGTTTGGCAAAAACCCAAACGAAAACCAAAAACCAGAAACCCCAAATTGTTTTGGTTTCTGGCCAAAATGTTTCCAGTTTTTGATTGCCAGAAACCAAACATTTTTCAGTTTTTGCTTCTTGAATGAAAACCCCTGAACTTCTGCAGAAAAATGTTAAGATAAGCTTTTGTTTTCACCGATTGTCTTTCATAGGAACAGAAACAATTTCTGCCTTTTCCATTTTCCTCCACAGATGGATCTGTGTGACCATGGGACTATGATGTTCCATTTCTGAGCTCCATTTGCCTGTCAACCTGAGCTGCAGCACTTTCTCTGCCTGGCTTAATTCCTCCAGCCCTGGCTGTCTGCCCATTTCTGGCTGTTTGTGGGCAGGTTTGAGCATCCTCGGCAAAACACTTCGGGCCTTCAGCTTCCAGAGATGTCAGGAGTATCTGAGGATTGCAAACACATTACAGGACTAGCTGGGCATTATGCAGGCTCTGGCCCTCAAAAATCCACCTTCATCTTGGTGGGGAAGCCTGGATTAGGCAACACATCTTGGCTTTCCTAATTGTGATTTTTCAGCCCTGCTTACCACCCACTGTGCCTGGGATTACACCTGTCTGAGTGTGCATGTTCTGCATTGCTGTGTTCCAGCTTGGACACACTCCCTTAAAAACAATTACTTCATGTGGTGGATCTAGTTAACACTCCTTCCAGCTCTGAGCTGCCTCTGACCCTGCAGATGCTAAGTATTAGCAGTTGTGCTCTAGTTGCTGTAATTCTCATTACCTCAGCGTAGACAAGACCTGTTTGCGCCTTAAAAGCTTTAAAATCTTTTAGGGGAATCCCTGTGGAGGGTTTGATGATGGGGGGTGGTTTTTGCTTCCCAAAAATGCTGAGTGCCAGTATCTGCCAGTTCCTTCACTGGACCTGTGTGAGATGGGCACTTGTAGCAGCCCAGCCAACTTTTTGCCCTTCACCAGCCTGCTGAAGTCATTGCTGAATATAAAGCCTGGCCCTTGTGGGTTTTCCTCTTGGTTTCAGATGTGAAGGTGACCAGCTGTTGATTGAGTGTTGCAGAGATCTTTGGAGAACAGTGTGCATTCAGCTTGGAGATGAAGGGCTAAATTCAGACCATTTGTGCTCTTGGCATGCTGCTCCTCCTCATGGCTGTGTGTTTGCTTTAGAAGTCTGACTGGCTGACATGCCCCGGCCGCCAGCTAATGCGGATTAATTCTGACTCTCTTCAGGCTTCAAGGAAACAGATTGTGGAGGGCTTTTCATCACAAGGGGAATGAAAGAAGCTAGCAGAGTATCTTAACCCAAACCATGTCACCCATTGCTTTCAATCAGAAAGGAGGACAGATGAGATTAACCTCAAAACCCCCCCGGCTTCCTTGCGGACACTGCAAACCACAGAGCCAAGTGAGAGAGGAATGCAGGAAGAGGATGATTTTTTTTTTGTGGACATGTAAGGAGCTGAACTTAGACCACCAAGCCCATTCCACACTGGCCACCGAACAGTCATCAGAGGGTGTTGACTTTTGACCACTACTGTTTTTGTTAACAGGAAAAATAAAACCATATGTTGCCTAAGTAGATGCACAAAACTTTTCTCCAAATCCCCACAGACAAACTGTCAGCAGCAAAAGTATTTACTTTGGTAATGCAGCTGGGCTTAATCCCAGCCCCATTGTGTTTGTGCATGCCTTTTCACCACGGAGCTCAATAACATGCTGTTTGTGAAGAGGGTGAATGAATGCATGCAGTATGATTTCGGTTATTAGGCCTATCGGTTACAGCCCGAGACAAAAGGCTGGAGTCAACAATGGTAGCACTACACAGGCCCTGCTCATGCTTCCAGTTAGGCTAAATGGAAATCTCAGTCATCAGTCACGTCAACTAGCCATCAGCTTGAGGTAGGACAGCAGGACTTGGCCCGGTGGTGTGGATCCTCAGCTGGCTTAAATCAGCGTAAATCCAGTGTAGTCCAAGGAGCCACAGCTGAGGATTTTGGCGCCTACTGTCTATTTTTGAGTTTAGTGGTTGTTGAATGCTTAATTCTCTGGGCTGCAGGCTCCTGCAGCTGAGCCATGGATGTGCTCTCTGGCTGCTTCCTCCTGGCTTGGGGGGTCACAAATGTCAGTGAGGTCCCTGGATGGCACCTCTGAATGTGCCAGCCCCGGGGCAGTCCCAAGCACAAACACAGGCTGAGTGGAGAATGGGCTGAGACCAGCCCTGGGGAGAAGGACTTGGAGGTGTTGGTGGTTGAGAAGCTCAGCATAGCTCAGCATAACCCCTGAAGAAGATTATCAGTGTGCTCATGAACCCCAGAAAGCCAACTGTCTCCTGGGCTGCATCACAAGAAGGGTGACCAGTGGGTCAGGGAAGGTGATTCTGCCCCTCTACTCTGCTCTGTTCTGCTCTGCTCTCATGAAGCCCTGCCTGTAGTGCTCTGTCCAGCTCTGGGCCCCCAAGAACAGCAGGATCTGAACCTGCTGGAATGAGTCCGGAGGAGGTTATAAAGGTGATCAGGAGGCTTGAGCACTTCTGCTGTGGAGACAGCTGGGGGGTGTTCAGCTTGGAGAAGAGAAGGTTGCATCTTCCAGTACCTAAAAAGGCTTCAAGAGGGACTTTTTATAAAGGCATGGAGTGACAGGACAAGGAAGAATGGCTTCAAACTGAGAGAGGGCAGTTTCAGATCAGATATGAGGAAGATATCAGGTATCAGACACCTGTGCATGGTGATGCACAGGTTTCTCAGAGGAGTTGTGGCTGCCCCATCCCTGGAAGTTCTCAAGGCCAGGTTGGATGGGGCTCTGAACAACCTGGACTAGTGGAAGGTGTCCCTGTCAGTGGCCAGGAGCTTGGATAGAGATGATCTTCAAGGTCCCCTTCAAACCCAAACCATGTGAGGATTTTACGACATGCCCTCATCAAAATTTGTGTGCAGAGAAACCCCGTGTTTGAGTACTGTGAGCACTGAATGTTTTAAACAGGTGCTGGGGGAGATCAAACCAGGCACCAAATCTGTTCTCTTGTGAGCAAACCTTTGCAATCAAGGGCAAGTGCTACAGCTGCAGGTCCATGCCTGGTGCTGACACTGGTTTGGGCATGGGTCCACTCCCAATGGGACAGTGCTGTCAGCATGCCCTGGTCCCCACGGTGCTGGGCTGGTGACAGGGCATGGTGTCATTACAAACTCGCCAAAGGGCTGTTTTACAACCTGGAAAGCTGGAGCTGTTGCAATTGTAGTTTGGAAAGAGGGTGGAAACCACCTGTACTCATTGTTACCAGAACAGCCATGACATTTCAGAATGGTTCCTTCTGACACAGCTGCAGCTGGAGGTGGGAAAGGAGTCCAGCTCCCAAGAAAAACTGCCTTTTTCTTGTGCTGAAAGTGCTGCACGGAGATGAATTTGTAGCAAACAGAGTTGTGCTTTAAATTTGAGGAACCCTGACCCTGGTTAGCTTAATGCAAATTATCTGTTCCCAAACAGAAAGTAAGTGAGGAAGAGGCCAAATTCCTTTTTGTAAAAAATACAAAGAACTGTTTTTCTCAGGGTAAAGGCTCATAGATAAACCAGATGTTCCCAGATAAAAGAAGATCTGGTTCTGCTGACATTTCCATAAACCTTTTTTTCCTAATATAATAAACTTGAGCAGGTTGCTGATAGATCTATGCAACACAAATCATTCAGACCAGCAAAAAAACCCATGACAAGATGGGTGATTTAAAATATCCCTTGTAGACCTGCACAACAAAGTAAAACACCTGATCAAACTTAGGGATAGTCCCTAAAATACCCCTGTTAAATATGGACACTTTTGTTAAGGCTGTTTGACACCATTTGCTTCGCAAAAACTATTACAGTGCCACCAATTATTTCCATAAAGGCACCAAACCTTTGGGATGAGAAGTTGACATATTTTGGGGCAATGGCAGAGAAAGGCAAGAAGAAATTAAACCAGAGAGAAAGCTCAGAACCTTGGACATGCTCTGGTAACACACACTTTCAGCATCACAAAGCTATGAAGCTGTGGCTGTGTCAGAGTATTGCCATCAGTAATACAACCTGATTAAAACACTGACACTGTGTGCTGTGAACTGCACAAAAGACAAACCTTCTGTCCTGAAGAGCTGGTGGGCACCAGGAGGCAAGGGCAGGGCTGGGAGGCTTTGCAGAAGGAACATCATTGAAGACAATGAGGCAGCCATTAAAATGGAAAATGCTGGTATTTTTTCTGGTTTTCTGGGGAGTGGCAAAATGACTCTTTTGTGGAAGAATTTCAGCTTTCAGCAAGGAAAATGATCCTTTTGATATTTTTTTCCCCAAAGAAATTTTCCTCTCTTTATTTTTTATTTAGGCTGCTGTTGCCACTGAATCTCAAGATTTTCTTCAAAATTTCCTGTGGGGCATGAGACTGGGAATTAATTTAAATGATTCTTTCTGTATGGAAGTTCTGAACTGCTCAATGTTGCCCTCAGCCTTCTTCTCCTCCTCATTCAGGACTCAATCCCCTATTCAAGATTGTCCTTGAGCAAAGCTGCTTGAAGGGACTCCCAATGCTTCTTAGCCCCACACATTTTCCTTCTGTTGCTTGGCAGTTTTCAGTCCTGCAGCCACGCCAAAATAGGTGCTCGTGGGTCATGCTGCAAATGGGGTCTGTGCAATTTATTTAAATCTCACTTATTTTGTTTCCCCCCCCTCTGGTGCCAAGTGTTTTCTTTCACTGACCTGCTTTACAGATGGCTGAACAGGTCCTAAGGAGGAAAACATTCAGGGACCTCTTCAGCTGGCTTTGCCTCTGGAAAAATGTCACATGGAAGATGTTAGGGGAGCATTTTCTGGCCAGCGCCTCGTGTCATTGGAGCAATCAGCTCTTTGAGTTCAGTCGTGGGTGGAACAAGGTCTCCTCTGCTGATCTCAGTGCTGTGCCTTCCAATGCCAAATACCTCCAGGTAGTGAAGGTCTGAGCAGCACGTCCAGGGTGGGTTTTGCTTGGGAAAGGAGCATGAGTGCTCCCAGAACGGTCACGGGTTGCTGGTGAATTGCATTTCCAAGGCTTCCCATGCCTTTGCCTGGTGCCCAGAGCAGGCTGCTGTGGGAGAGAGGGTTGAACCACAGGGAAATTATAAGTGAGTTAAAACGTTCATGGCCTCCTCAAGCCAGCTAGGATGCTATTTAAAGGACTGTATGACTCCCTGCTGCATCTTCTGGCCTGCACAGGGAGCTTTCATTAGCACGGCTGGCAGAGAAAGAGAGATAGCGCCTTGGAGAGCTCACGAGGCTTTCCACAACAGCTCGGCTTGAAAGAGCCTTTGACTCTGCATCTTGCAAAATGTTTTCTCTGAGCTGTCAAAACATGCATCTGTCAAACCAGAGGAGTCTGGAATGTGTTATGTGCCTTGGTGCACCGCGACCAGCAGAGATGGAGCCGTGGGGAGGGGGGACACAGCAGGGGCTCCCTGAATCCCAGGGAAGACACCGTGGTCCATGGGGGATGTATGAAGTCCTAGGAAGAACCTCAACCCTCAACCCCTCAAACCCAAGGGGGGTTCTCCCCAGGGGCCACAAATCTTTTGAAGCTGCTTAGGTTTGTGAGCAAGCGGCATTTTGCTACCCCATCCCTCAAAGAAGGGCTTGTCCCTTGGTTTTCTTCTCTTCCACAGGGGTAGAGCCTCCCAGCAGTGGATGGGAGGAGGCACAGGCAGGGACACAGGGTCATGTGTCACAGCACAGTTACAGCCTCCATGGGCTGAGCTGAGAACCCTCACAGGTGACACAACTTCCAGGCCTGGTGTGGTCCTGTCTTGCCCCAGAAAAAACTTCTGTGGACTGAAAGCTCTCCTGCTCTGCTGAGAGGCTCTCCTGTGTCTGAGCTGTTGAGGAGCAGGACACTGGCCACCACTCGGCCTTGAAAACATGTGAGGTGCTGTTGTAGTTTGGGATTCAGCTCTCAGGAGTCCTTTTTCTGTATCTCATGCCCAGCCCTGAGTACATGAAGGCTGTTGAAGGGGGCTGTTCCAACATCCAAATTTTCCTAAGGAGGAGGAAAGTGCATGACAAAGCAAACTCTGGTAACACAGGGATGGAGAGGCAGGCAAACTGCTTTTGGTAAAACTCCTGGGCATGTCTCTGGAGCCTGTTGGAAGCTGTGTGGAGGCACTTCATTTTGAGAAGAGATTTTGCTGTCGTGTGTTCTCAGAAAACATCCCAAGTGAGTCCTGATCACGGCCAGAGGGTGTCCTCTGGAGCATGTGGGATTTCTTGGCCGGGCTTGGTGGCTTGCTGTGCTGCTGGAGCCCTCCTGATGGTGCCAGGCTGACTCTTGGACAGTGCCAGGTGCCAGCCGTGTCCCCAGGCCAGCCCAGGCAGCAGGTTCCTCCCAAGAATGCAGGCATAGTGTTTCCATGAGTAAGCCTTGCTTGCAGGGGTGCATGTTTGCAGGATGAGGCCATGGAGAGAATTAGTGGCTGAGCTCCTGCCCTGCTGCAGAGCTGACAAGGTACATGTGATGTGGAGCTGGGCAAACGCACGCTCGAGAGCTTTTAATTTCACGCTCTCCTGAGCAAGCACACTGCTCTCCATGAAAACTGCAGGACTCTTGGTGGGTTTGTTTCTGCATTAAAACTAGCTTTTCTCTAAAAGGAGAAAAGGCTTAAAATGGGGGTGATACAGAGATGGGGTGGGTTTGCCTGTGGGCTGGGGGCAAGTGGCAATCTTTCTGGTTTGCACCACGTAGTGTGGTCCTGCCCCTGTGGATGAGACACTGCACATCTCTGAACATTCAAAAGTACACCTTGGAAATCTTGCTCAGTTTGGGCTGTGGCCTTTTCCACCGTGGATAACAAATGAGGTGTGAGGTAGGGGTGTGCAGAGAATCCCCAAGCCAAGTCAGAAAGGTTTAGTACCCCCAAACAGCAGGTCCCCATTCAGGTCCTGATTGCAGTCTCATGTCATGTTAACATCTCATAACTGGAACTGATGTGCTCCCAGAAGGACTAATTAGTTTTGATTTTGGATGATGCTGATGTGGCCAGACCATTTCCAGGTCTGAGGTCACCTCTGGGATCTGTGTTACTGGGCTCCCAGGTGTACACAGAAAGACACTGCTCCTCCACTTAGTGAAGTGCAAGGAAAGAAAGGTAGTAGTGAATGTACAAAACTGTTGGGTTTGTAAGTGTAATTTTTTTTCCTTTCCTCCAATTCACTGACTGCCCTGTAGCCCTAAACACCACCCTGGAACTAAAAATCCTTACCAGATTTCTAGTCCTTACCTGGCTTCTGATCTTTTAAACCCATTTTGCCCCATCTAGCAGATAGCACATGGAAAACTTTGGGTTCACGGTCATACTCCCTGCACGGATGTGAGTGCAGTCCAAGCAAATAAATCCTGAGTGCAAGCATTCATACATGAAGAACTTCACACTCGGAAACATGACCACACTAAATTGCTGCCAGAGTTTTAAAGGCAGCTTTTGAAAATATTGGCCCTGCATCTTGTGTTTCTGCAGCGAATGGTTTGATTCATCAGGGGAACACCAGCGAACTGCTCATTGGACTGCATCCTGGAGATGCAGGGAGCAGAGAGGCTGGGATGGAGACAGCTCTCTTCTTGTACATAAATACACCCTGGACTGATTATCTACCAGAGGAAATCTTTATGATTTCTGCCTTTATTTGCCATGTCTCTGTAATTACAAAGACTTGATATAGAAGAATATCTTTCATATATATGAAGCATATGCTCCCCAGAAACACTCAGCAGCAATGTTTTTGGCTCCTGTGACTAATGCTTGCAGAAGGTTCAATTTCCTGACCATCAGCACCAGGTTTCACTAAGAATGAACATTTCCCCTTTATTTTCCCCCCCATTACCAAAGTATTATTGATAATTGATTATTACTATTTTATGTGAGGTCATAGCAATTAGTTTTGAACTGCAGACCTGCAAATGTGCAGTCTGTAAAACTCAGGTCAGTGTTGGAGTGCAGAGGTAGTATATGTCTGAGGCTATAAACTCCATTGTGGAGAAGTCCAGGAGATTCCAGAGTGAAGATCTGATCTCCAATGTTCCTTTTGCTTTTACAGACATATGTCCTGTGAAGGACTCGTGACCATTTTGCAGTGTTTTTGTGCAGGATCTGCTCCTTTCAGCTCACCAGTGAGGTGGGACAGCTCTAGCCCTCTCAACCTTGCCTGCTTGAGGCTCTGCTCACCCCACAGCTCCTTTCTCTTCTCTTCTGCCTCAAGGCTGTCCATGGGTCTTGCCAACTTGTCTCACTTTCAGCCCTCTCAGCCTTCTTCCAAAACAACTCCCTTGCTCTCCTCTGTACAGCCAAGCCCAGGAGTGATTTATGGTGCAATTCATGAGTAATATACTATTACAATGTGTATCATGGGAAGGGGAAGAGCAATGGGATCTTCTGCTTAGTTGCAAAGACCCCTAAACTTAAGCCTGTGGTTTACACTCTCTTACATATTTGGGGTGGGGGCCAGGATATTAGGAAAAAGTTCTTCACTGAAAGAGTGGTTAAGCATTGGAACAGGGTCCCCAGGAAAGTGGTGGAGTCACCATCCCTGGAAGTGCTCAGAAAACAAGTAGGCATGGCACTTTGTGATGTGGCTCATGTTGGTATTTGGTCAAATGCTGGACTTGATGATCTTGCAGGCTTTTTCCAACCCTAATGATCCTATGATCATGAGGGAACATGCTCATGGGGACAGGATATTAATTCAATTTTAATACCTACTAATGTTTGAAGTTAATGATGTTTCCTTGCACAAAAACTATCCCTGACACTGTCACTGGGACACCAAAGTGGTTTCTTGTGCTTAATCCTACAAGAAATACCTTGGGCTTGAGAAAAATCAAGAACATTGGTGCCCCCAAATCACACTTGTTTCAATATTGATACAAAAAGACACTGATTTTATAAGTTATTGATGTGTTGTGGGCTAAAACTTTTAAAGCAGTGTCTTGGGTAAGCTTCTTCTATGTGTAACTTTGGGTTAAATTTTGTATCCCCCCCAGCCCATAACTTTTATAAGATGTTTTGATTCAATCAGGATTTGCTTGAATTCACCTGGTTATATCTGAGGGCAGCATTTGTCCTTCTCTGCTGCTAAATGTGGTTACACTTAAAATGATCCTTGAAGGAAAAGGTACAACTAATAACAGTAAAATTAAATTACTGAATGCCTATCAATGACTATCAAAGTGTTGTGGAAAACACTAAGATATGAATAAAACACTTAGCTCTGCACAAAATGAAATATTGTCTGATACCTAGGCCTTTTCATAAGCAAGTGGAAACAAATGTAATTATGACAGGCAGAGAGAAAAATCAATGTTTTGATTTGGAAATTAGCCTTTTCTGAATTGTTTTTTCTGGCTCAGACAATCTGACAGCATTTTATTAAATATTTTGATCTGCTTGAAATTGTCTCTCTTTTTCTTCTCATTTTTTTTTAACCAAAAAGTTGTATTTTTGGCTGAAAATTTTTACTGTATCCAGAAAGGGAAATTGTTCTGTCAAGGGTATTGTAAAAGGCCCTGTGTTTCATTGCCTTTTAATGGAACCTTAATAGAAGCTGGCAGTGCAGATGACGAAGCTGGAAGGCTGCAGTGAAATTTGAACAATCAGAAGTTGTTCTGAGGTTCATGACCATGAGAGAGCCCTCAAAGCCCATAACTAATTCACTCAGCCATAAAAGTGGCTGATCTCATTTCTTCCCATCACGTCCCATCCTCGGGAGAAATGCTCACAACTGCAAGAAGCCCATGGAGGGCCATGCTGTGGCTGTTGGTTTTAGATGGAAGAGGTGAAGATACTGCAGTGAGGATGGGAAGGATCAGCTTCACCAAAAAAAAAAAAAAGCATTGAAATCTGGAAAAGCTCTTGGGCCTGTGAAGGAGAGGATAAATTTAGTCAATGTCAATGTTTTCAGCCGATTCAGAAAAGCCTGACTATGCATTAAACTGTAATGACCTCTGGCAGACTTCTAATCTAGATGTGAGCATTTTAACTTTCTTTTCAATGAGGAGCATGGCTTCTAAATCCTTTGAGACAGTTGCATCTGAATGGGTTTATGCTACTTGCAGCTTACATTGCACCCACTGGAAGTCCCTTGGGTTTTTGCTGGAGTATTCCTGAAACTGGAGTTAGAAGAAATATTCCCCAGGGATGACTACCTGGGCTGGTACTTCTCTTGTTCTCCTGCACTGGTTATTTGTTCCTGTTCATTGCTGCTACATATTCAAAAGGCTTTTAGCTCTTAGTCTATTGGTTTGTCTATTGCAGAACCTTTAATAATGGTTATTTCCTGGTTGTGAACGCTGAACTTGGTCTAGGGGGACCTGTTTGTAGCATAGTTTTCTGCAATTACCCAAAATTTACACAGCAATTCCAAACTTATTATACAGGGCATAGTATGTAATTACAGGCACAACATATTAGGTCCTAATAGCAGCAAATATATCATCACACAAATCATTCATGTTACTGTGCTGATATTTTTATATGGAGCAAGTGAATACAACTACTAATAATAATGACAATACCCATCTTACAGCTGCAGTGTAATTGGTGCCACTGTGACATGTTGCAGGGCAGGGGCAGGAGTAAGGAAACTTCCAATGAAATATGGTTGAGTCCATGGAACGCCACATCCAAAAACCAAGGTGGAAACCCTCTCTTTATAGTTTATCTATGAGAATTTGAATCATCAACACCCAGGAAGAGGGATCCACATTGTCTTGCTTAGATAATGAGTTATTTATGGGAATGGGAGATGGTTTTCCAGACCCCAGAGTTGTGGAGGGATGGAAGGAATCCTATAAATGCAACAGCAAAGAGGGTTGAGGCAGCAAGTCACCAGGTGAGCTGTGCACATGGTGAGTCTCACCTACCAGCTTGGAAAAGCAGGGCTTAGCCCAGGATTCATAATAAACGTGCTTTGAGTCATGGTAGACCTCCCCTAAAAGGTGAGCAGTGATCCCTGCCAAAGGTATGTAGCTTGTAGGGAGAAGTGCTGGCATCTGTCAGACAGCCCTGGGTGTGGATTAAGGACACAGAAGGGGTTCAAGGCCAGTCCTGACCTTTGCATGCAGCTCTGTGAGGGATTTGGGTTCATCCATATGGGTTTATGGGGCTTTGTGAGTGATTTGGGTTGATGCACATTGGTTAATGGGTTGATTAAAGCACTGCTGTCCCAGCTCTCCAAGATGCTCCATCTCAGCCCTTGGCATGAGGGCAGCTTGGTGCAGGGTAGGAACAATGGAGATTTCTTTTTCCTGTACTACTATATCAAAAAGTTCAGGCAGTGACTTTTGTTTCAACATCTACATATTTATATCTGCTGCACAGTTTAGGCTGAAATTTGTTTCCTTTGCTGACAGGTTAACCTGCTTTCTGGGGTCTGTCTGCAGCAGCCCACCAGCACCTTTGCCAACACCAACCTGGATTTACAATGCTGAGCCCCCATTTTCCACAGCAGCAGGACAAGGGTCAGACACTCTCCTCTTGTTCAGGTCTCCAGAGGACTTCCAAGTGACAACAGGAGGAGAAAAAACATAGGCTGGGGTCTGCCCCGAGGCATATCCTTGGGGGCACATGGTTGGGGGTTATTAACAGGGCCTAGTCTGCACTTGGCCACCTTGCTTTGGGCAGAAAGTTTCTGTTTTGCCACCCTATTTTGGTATGGAAATATCCCAGTTAGAGCAGAGATGATGAATGGGAGCCATGGCAGCCAGAACCAGCCTGCCAAAGTGATTTTACCCAGCCATGCAAATACTGAGGGGTTACTCTGAGTGGGAGTATTTCTATTGATGTGGGGCAGAGGGAGGAGATGCTCAGCTGAGCCTGGCAAGGGTTGTTGTGCAAATGTGGTTGTGTTGGTCTAGGAATCATATAATCATAAAATATCCTGAACTGGGGAGGGCCCATGAGGGTCATCAAAGTTCAGCTCCTGGTCCTGCATAGGAGAAGCCCAAAAATCACACGGTGTGCTTTAGAGCATTATCCCAACATGCCTCAAACTCTGTCAGGCTTGGTGCTGTGACCACTTGCCCTGGGGAGCCTGTTCCAGTGCCCAGCACCTTCTGGGTGAAGTACATTTTTTTAATATCCAGCCTAAAAATCCCCTGACACAAATTCATGCTGTTCCTTTGGGCCCTGATGGTTACACACCCACACTGAAAGCCACTTTGAGCTCAGTGTTCAAGGACAGAAATGGTAAGAAAAGGTCATATTACTCCTCTGCATCTCTACTGACCCCACCAACCAAGAGCAACAGTAAACCCTCAAAATAAAGGAACGTGGCTTTATGGGGCAGATTATTCCACACATCTTTGAGACTTCACAGACAGTCTTCATAGATTGCCTTTCAAACCCTGGCAACTTCACATGTTATGTAAGTGATGATACAAAACCTGACTTGAAAAAGTTTGGATTTAGAGGTCTGTCCACAGGACAGAGCCTCTTGTGCAAGATGGACTTGGCAGCTGCAAGGACATTATTTAACAAGCAGGTAAATGGTGACTGCTGCTGCAAATCCTGTGCAGTGCTTTGAACAAGTCTGGCAGCGTTGTCACATTTATAAGATGATCCTTTGGTATCCTTTGGTTTGGTATCAACTTGGCCAGTAAATTCCTTCAGCAATTGCTAGATCAGATTTAAAGGGGAGAGCTGATGCCCTTCACTCACCACAGCTGGCACCTTTGCAGTGGATGCAGCATGAGCAATGGGTGCAGTGCTTTACAGCCAGGCACTGTTAATGTTTTGGTGAGTGATTTCTGATTACATATGGCATCTGGTTCTAATATGGCATTCAGCATCCATGAAAAACCCAAATATCTCCCCTTTACATAATGAACATCCTCTCCCCACAGTCCCACGGTGGGTCATGGCCAGCTGAGCAGAGCTGATCCTTAGTGGGGGCTGTGTTTCCAAGGCTCCTGTGCCCTCCCATTCCAATACGTGGAGCTGGGAGTCGGCGCCAACTGAGAGCAAAGGTTTTGGCTCTGCTGACCCCAGGGAGGTGATGGCACGAGGGCTGTTCTGCTTTTCCAGCGTGATAACAAACATCATCCCCTTGTTATCTTCAGAGAGAGAGAGAGATCTCTCGGGGAGGGGAGGAGTGAGGCAAGGTCAGCCCTGTACCTCAGCTGACACCACCGTGTGCCCGGCCACGAAAGCCTCCCTGACAGCGTTCAAACTCACATGTTTGCCACCCTTTGGTAAACATTTATCCTTCTTGTTATTGTCAGGGCTGGTTGGTGGAGCTGGGCTGAGATGCAGGGGCAGTGGCAGGGGTGGCATTGCGGCTCCTCTCACCTCGCCTGACCTCCCTGTGGTTCAAAAGCACCCACAGAGCCTCCTCAGAGTCCCACTCACTTAAATCAGGCAAGCCAGTTTATTTTTTTAGCTTTTAAGGACTATTGCTCTGCCATCACGTACTGGAGGGTGGGAATAGCAGGGAATATTTAAGGAAAATGAATTTGGGAATTTGTAAATGAGCAACATAATCCCAAGGGTTAATATTTCCCTAATCGGGGGGACAAAGAATACTGTGTGACCTCAAGCCCCAGTTGGAACCCAGTGATGCTGTCCAGCTTGTGACTTACATATTTGCAGCAAATTCCTTATCTGTAACAGGCACTGAAAGGAAAAAAAGGGTAAATAAAACCTATCAGCAGTATTGTATCACTGACTCTCCCTGCAGACCTTGCTTTACTGATAATTATTAACTCAAACTGAGAGCCATTGCAGAACTCATAACTAAAATATGATTGTATTTCTCAAATTAAAAATGTTTGCTGAATGCTTCACTCTGCTCAAGGAGAGAAATGCCCATAGGGTTTCCTGTGTGTATCTGGACGACTTGGGGTTGTCACCCTTGCTCTTGCACCCATTCAGATGGGAGAATTGCAGCATGGCCATCACAAAAACGACTGTTCTCCCTTTAGGTAATCTTGTGAGGTTGTTTTGTTGGGTTGTTTTTCCCTACTGCCTCCCATTTCCCTTTTTCTCACTGTTTTCTCTGGCTGGGCCACATACACGAGGTCCAGATGCTTGCTGGTTCTTGAAAGCAAATGCACTTTAAACCCAGTCCTTTGACATGAGTGCAAACAGCCCTGAGCATTCCCTGCAGTCAGTGAGCTCAGACCCTCTCCCCACTATAAGCTAAAAAGCTGGCTTTAATGTTTACAATAAAAGACATTGTTAAAAAGTGTGCTTTAATAAAGAAATACAAATGACAATCTAAAAATGTATTTTATTGGGCTGCTAATAATGACCAGCGGTGAGAGTGGAGGGGGGAGCAATATAATGAGCTCCTGGGAGGGGGTTTGGACACAGCTGTCCCATGTGTCCAATAAACATGGCAGAAGACATCTCGAGCTCACTGGGAGCCAGGGCACTTGGCATTGAGCAGCCTGGCACCCCAAACTCAGACCCTGCCCCGGCCAGCTCAGAGTTTGCAGAGCAGCTCCCCAGCTCAGGGCTCACCAGCCAATTGCTTAGCTCAGGAAATAAACAGGCAGGCACTGAGGAGTTCAAGTTTTGTATATTCATGTCAGTAAAACAGAGATTATTCCCTCCCCTGCCCAGTGACTCCTGCCTGCCCCATCCCCTCACCTGGCCCAGTGCCTGGCAATGCCTGGCCAGACCCACACTGGAGTAAGTCAGACACATGGGAACCTGATTCACACTGAAGTAGCCAGGATGTGAATCTGGCCTCACAAATAATATTTCCCCTTGAGATTAACAAAACATGTTAATCTTCTTGGTTTGGAAACTCTTATTTTTTTACTTGAACACAGAGCTCTGTCCCTCCATCATTAGCAGATGTCCTGCATACGAATTGCATTACCTATAAAGTCTGCTTACTCCAAGCAAATGTTTCTCCATCTCTTCTCTTTTTTTTTTTACTTCAATTTGAAGTGAAAGGTACAGTATAAGGATTCAAATGCTTTTGCATTACACGGGTTTCTGACCACTTGAAAAACCCCATGGAAAAAATGACTTCACAAACCTGAAACACCAGCTGAATCATTTTGCTGCACTTCTTTCTGCCTGGCTGAACTTTCTTACAATTTCTTTTTTTTTTTTCCCTTCTCTCTCTCTTTGCTTTACATGGCACTTTGCTTTTGCTTGTTTAATTTTATTTCTTTATTAAAAAAAAATAAATTCATAGCTCCTGTTTCAGCTCTCACTTCGTGTCAGTATTTCTACCCTGTGGATGTGTCACACAGGCAGGAACATCAGGAAATTGCCCGAAAGGCAGAACTACAGAGTAGCTCAAAGGAAGAAGCAAACCTAAACGCCAAAGCATGGTTTGGTGTTGTCCCAGCTCTTGCCCACACCAAATGCTGGCTCCAGGGCTGCAGGCAGGGAAGTGCAGGCTGAAGAAATAAGAGGTAACTCACAGAAGGGTACAGAAGTTGGGCTTTGTCACCGACAGCTGGCTGGCCTGCTTGCCATGATCTGAATGGCACCTCTGACTTTTCTTTGGCTCAAAGATTTAACATTAAGGCAAAAATAAGACACAGTGTAGAAGCTCCATCAAATCTTTGGCACAACAGCAACAACAACAACAAAAAATTACTGTACACATGAGCTGAGAGGGTAACATTTCCCAATTAAGCAAAGGGAAAAGTGCTAAATAAATTGCACGTACTAAAAGGTGGCTGGCTTAACAACAATAAGAAGCATCCCTGTCCTTTTGTTATTTCTGTTCTTTTCCTTTTTTCCTTTCTGTTCCAGAGATTAAGAAAGTTCCTTGGCCAATCGTCATCTCCAATAGGGGTTTCTGCAAAAAAGCTGCTTCCAGTCTTCATCTGGATCGTGCAACCTTTGCCAAGACCAGATGTAACTCCGGCTGGAAGCTCTTCTGAATCCTCCCTTCCTGGTTATTACTCCTGGAAAGAGAAAGATGCACCATGAGAACAGTGAACACATGGTGTCCCGGCGGCTCCTTGCGTGGACCGACGCTGACGCACGCGGGAGCACCCTTGGGGACTGCTGGCCATGGATCTGCAATTTTTAAGAGTTGGGCTCACAGTGGAACCATCTGTAGGTGCCACAATGGAGGCCAGAGCCTGCACGGAGGAGAGGGAGTGGCAGACAGGAAGAGGAAGGCTTGGGGAAGAAAAACAACACAGTAATTTGGTGTTGGGTCCAACTCACGCCGCCAAAAATAAAAAACCCAGAAGTGATGGCAAATATTTGCTGTTTTCAGTTCAGGAGCTGATCTCAGAAAGCAAAGGAGTTGCAACTAGATGGGTTTGTGTAGGAGATGGCCTTTCCTTCCACATTTTAGTTGTTGTACTGAGTTTTCTGCAGGCATAGCTGCTCAGTCTGTGGGTCTGCATCTTGTCCCATGTGCCTGTGCATTCTCTGGGAGTCACAGCCCTGGCAGATTACTTGGGAAATTACACTGCCACAGAATATTATGGCCAGATCCATAGAAAAATGGTCAACTCCAAACCATGGCAGCTTTAGACAAGAAAAATCTCATCTAAACCCCCTTCTGCATTAAAATAAGCCCCACAAATATCCCACAAACAGTCGTTAGCATAGTTCAAAACAGAGGAAAATCCTCAGGGCCTGAGGATTTAATGAGATCACATCTCCATTGTCCAAACTGCCTTCATCACGTGGGCTCTAAATCCTCCAGTAAATAACTTAGGAATTAGAAACTTGGAAATGAGATCACATTTAGCTCGTGCTACCAGCATTTCTTGCTCTTTGCCAGTGGATTTAAGAACCTTTCAGGGTGCAGGCTTCTGAAAGTCCTTTGGACCCAGTCACCAATTCCCTGGACAGGTCAGCCATCTTTCTGTCACTCTAAACAAGGTCAAACTCTTTGAAGCCTGGCCTGAAAAACTTTCTTCCAGGCCCCAGGACCATCATGTACTGCCTCTCCTTTTCCATCACTGGATATTATAACACCAGGGTATAAAATACTAGTAACCTACTGGTATTTATTTGATTTACGACTATCATTAGGGCAGCTGCTGTGAGATCAACAATTACAGCTGATCATCCATGACAGGCTAAGGGACAGGGGAACCAAAAATCCACCTTTTCACCCCCTCCTGTCAAGTGCAGACCTGGGGAAGCTCAGGAAGGCCCCAGGACCATCAAGATTTCTCTTGATAAGAATATTTCACTAAAATCACCCAGGTCATCCTCCCTGCAATAAATGCTGCTGTCTGCTGGACCCCAGATTCCTGGAGTTGTCTCTGGACAATCCTACCTAGTGCTGCTCAGAGAAGATGTAGGAACTACTGCCCTAACTCAAGGCTTTATTTGGGATTTTGAATAAATGAGGTTTAGGTGGGAGAATGACAAACAGCCTTGTGTACTGCCAATGTTTCTGTTGGGAACCTTCAACAATATGTAATATATATTAATAACCTGTAATAGAAAAGCCGGTTGTTTAATTTATCCCACATTTACCTATGGAAAGAAAATGTACAAGAAGGGAAGCAATGACCACTCTCATTAATATTAAAAGACAGCAGAGAGATCAAAAGCATTTGTGGATTTGGGGAAGCAGGATGGCTTTAGCAAGAGGAGCCTCAGGGTCAGGTCTCTGCTCTGAAGTTTCTGCAGTGGGGGAAGATCAACCATGGGGGGACAAGAGGGAATATGCATAAACCAGGCAAGGGCAGGTAAGGGCATTTGTGCTGTGCTTTCCAGACAAAGAAAATGGAAAGGGGAATGGAGAGATACCCCTGCAACACGATGGAGATGCTCAGCACACCTCACTGGCACCACTGGACTGGTCCCCAGGCACTGCCCAGTGCTTGGCCATGGATTATGTTTGGTGGGAACAGGCTCTTTTATTTCCCCCTCCACCCCTTTTCACTCCAGCCAGGAGCTCCTAAGACAGATTTATGAGCCTGGGTCTGCTTTAAACTAATAACATCAGAACTCCCATGGCTCTTGAATTTGACAACTGGCCCAATGACCTTGGTGAGTTTGCAGCATCCCGGAGCATTTCAATCTCTATAAATCAAAGCACTTCTGGAATTGAGTCAGCCTTTGTTCCAGGGCTTCTCCTGTCTCTTCTACTCACTCCTTTTGCTGCAGTTACCCAATATCTGTGGGGTGGATCTTACCCTATTCTTGGCAACACCCTTGATACAAAGGGGACAGACCCTGCGCTAGGATCCTGTTCCCATCATGGGAGCAAATCCCTGGTCTATCTTTGTGTGCTGTGATGTGACTGCTCCAACACCCCTTAAAGCAAAGGGGCTTTTGGTGTGCTGTGATTCAACAGGGGAGTCCCACATCATGTCCTTTTGTAAGGAAAAGCTCTGGGCCCTCTTCTTTGGGGTATTGATGCTCAATGCCCCAGTGGGCCAATGCAGGGTGTGCAGTGCCCTTGGGGTAGCTGCTGCCACCTCCCTGTCCAGAGTTGGTTGATGTTGCTCATGAACTTGTCATGAGCCTTAGCACCCGTGCCCCACCTGCAATCCCTGTTTTGGGCTGCAGGGACTTCCGAGACACAAGTGACAAGCAAATGAATCTCCCTACCCTCTCACTGCCTGGTTTTTAAGCAGGTCCCTGGGTGGGCAATCCTTCAGCCAGCACGCAGCAGGGATAACTCATGGCCGGGCAGACCCAGGTCCCCTCTGTCCCCCCAGGGATGCTGTCCCAGGACAGATGGACAGGCGGCTCAGAGCAGGTCGCTGCTCTGCTGTGGTCCAGCTCCTCCCTGGAGCCCGGGAGCTGGCGGCCGTGGGGATCAGACTGGCTGGCTGCCCGCCCTCGCCGGCGAGTCCTAGCAGGGAAATGAAGCTATTTTTAAAGAGGAACCTCTGCTAAGTCAAGCTGCAGGGAAAGGGAGGTCGAATCTCATTATGAGACCCCCTCCGTCCTGCACAGGATGGGAAGCCACAAGGAAGAAATGCCATGCAGATCATCAGGGTTTTACTGTGCTGGCTCTGAATGGCTCTGATAATCAATATCAGATGATCAATAACAGCAAGACCCTGCAGCCAGGATCATCAGCACAAACCAGAGGGTGGGAGCTGTGGCTTTATCTAAATAAATCACAAGTCATAACACAGTGTTATCAAAAAAATATGCTCCCAAGCAAATGGTTTCAGTGCTGTACAAATCAAGTCTGCTACTACTCTTTTATAAAATAAACCCTTAACTTGTTCACCCCTTCAAGTAAATTTGTGTGCAGAATGCCCTCCCATTTTTTTGAGTGGGAATACATGTTACCTACAGCAGGAGTTCTGCTTTTAGCAAAGTAGCAACGAGGGGGCATCAAGGCATGGTACAACACCACAATAACTATTTTATATAATGCAATAATTACATGCATAATGTCAGCCCTTTTAGTGCAGCAGGCTGCAACAAACAGAGAAGCTTTTCATTCCATACACGCTCCTATATCATTTAATTATCTGGGAAAAGATATACATAAAGCGTATTTTTAATTTTTAATTCCTTGCGTCTGTGCTCATCCACACACATAGGCACAAAAACAAGAAACTAAATTCCAGCCGAAAACTTTTATTGAGCTCCAACTGCTCGCCTGTTATTCATAACCCAGTTTCCTCTCTCACAAAGAGACCTTTCGCATGGTTTTTTTTTTTTTTAATGTGTGTGTGTTTCTTTTTTTTTTTTTTCTTCTGCCTCGCTAACAGCTGCTCGCAGTGTTGTATCCTGAGTGATGATGAGGTTCTGAAAGTGTTTTTTTGGAACAGATGGCCAGGAGAGAGCTGGGGAATGTGCCAGCAGCGAGCTGGGGAATGCGCCAAGTCCTGCAGTGACTGAGTACTCCGGGTTCCAGCTCGCGTGCCTTTCCCCTGCCCTCTGCCCCAAGTGGCGCCAGCAGGACTTCCCAGCTCGCGCTCCGAACATCTGGAGTCTGCGACTGCCAGAAGAGCCGGGACGGGGGGGAGGATGAAGCAGAGAGAGAGAGAGAGAGAGAGAGAAAAAAAAAGAAAAATCCCTCACCCATCCCTCCCTGCTCCGGCTGAGCTCCCATGGCCGCGGCGATGTTGCTGCCAAGCACGGGGGCTAATCTAAAGCAACGAGGAGAGGGAGGGGAAGGGAAAGAAAAAGAACCTTGCCCACGGATGTCTGGGGTTTTGGGTGCTGGGTGTTTGCCCGCGGTTGGATCCTGCTCTGGGCAGACTGAGCGGCGGTGCTGATTGCTGGGGGAGGGAGTTCTGCCCCACAGCTCTGGGGCCGGACCCTGTGGGGCCGTGATACACAGTTCTGCACCTCTAAAAATGTCAGTCTCCAGGGAGAGCCCCCAGCCATGCACCCTACAACCTTATCCTGACCCTGAGCTGCTTTCCAGCAGGGCGCCAGAATTCAGCCCTGTGGGGGCAAAGCTGGAAGAAAAAGAGACTGTGGGATCAGCAAGCTGGACCCCAAACACTACAGAATCCCTGTGAGGCTTTCAAATGACCCCTGGCCACTGAGGATCATGGGCCATGAAGAAACAGGGTACCTTGGGGGTAGGGAAAACTTGGACTTCCCTTTCCTTTGCTGTTGCATCCTATGTGCTGCTGGAGAGTGCTCCTGGCCAGAGTTAAGGCAGTTCCCCCTGCTTTTTCCAGGACATCAGTGTGACCCCAGCAGGACTTGGGGCTCTGCTGAGGGTGTTGCAACCCAGATCTCCAGTGTGGTGCAACCCTTGGGTGCACGGTTAAAGACAAGGCTTAGTCCAGATCATTTGTATAACCAAGCAAGAGGCAGCTTTAAAGAATGAAAACTATCATCAGAATTCACCACCACCACCACCACCCCCCCACAGCCAGCCTTTTTTTCTTCTTTTTTAAGAAAAGGCATCTGAAGCCTCCTTTGTTGCTAATAAATGAGATCTCCCATCACCAAACACCCTCGGTCAAGTCTCAATTGCAAGAACTAAAATCACCTTATAACTGTAAGACATAGAAAGGGATTTTTTTTTCCTAGTCAACTTTGAAAGACTAAAGCCAACTTTTCTAATTAACAAAATGGGAATAGAAAGGGGGGGAGGGGGGTAAAACCCCTCAGTGAAGTTCCTATTTCAACAGCAAAATCTGAACAACAACGTAACATTAGGGACACAGGATAATTCTCCCCCAAAAACAAAGCAAAAGGCAATGCACAATCCAGCAAATGCAACATCTGGAGTCCCTGCCTGCCAAAACAAACTCCAACCAGCTACTTTTTTGTGTGAAAAGCTCACGGTGCCACAGCACATCGCAAGCAGAGAGCTGAGAGAGTGAGAGAGGCAGACACACAATAAAATGGAGATGACAGGAGATAAGGGTGTTGAGGACCTAATGTTGGAGCCCAAGGAGCGGAGGTCCGTGCTCAGGATCACTGAGACTTTTTAAAGAGAGAATATAAAAGGAAACTCGAAAAAAACAATAACAAAATAACAACCACCCCAAAGTCGATAATTCAGAGGAACTGCTCAGTGAGCAGTGGTTTCAGAGACCTGATTAAAAACACACTGAGCTCACAAAAACGTGCCGATTCAAACACTGATGAGGGCGCGGCGATTTTGGGCCAAGCCATTGTATCCTCATCCAGCAGCCCATGTGAGACCCCCCAGGAGAGACATCCCTTCACACCACCTGACATCCAGGGCTTGGATCACTGCTGCACAGCCATCCCGGATCTGTAACTTCCCTCTGACAACAGCCTTTTCCTCCCTTGTGCTCACAATTTGCTTGGCTCAAGGAGAAAGGGAGACAAGCAAGACGAGTCCTCCCAACCCAGGCTTTGCATCCCCACTCCTATCTACTGGGAATTACCAGAGTTACTCAGTGGTACCTGCTGGTTTTGGCTTCATCAGCAGCTGGATGTGCTCTCGCCATCACCTGAGCAAACACTGCTGGAAATAAAACTGTACTTGTCATCCATAAGGGAATCTATGTGCTCTGGGGCTGCCCTAAACTTGCAGCAGAACTGTAATTTCCAGCAAGAAAAGCAAGGCAGAGCAGGGATTAAGACCCTGCCTTGGGTACCAAGCCTGGCTTTCTTTTCTGAGAGGGCTTTTGGAGAAGGGTTAGGGTGGGTGTTGTTCAAGAACGTGGAGAAAAGGCATTCTCCTGGTGATGCTGTTCCTGTGGGTTGTGGTGCCTGGGAGGTGGGAGGTGCCCTGGTAGAGTTCCATTGTTCAAGCTCTTGATGGGCTCAGGGCTTTTCCCCACGCATCCACTCTGGAGAGAACTTTAGAGAGCAAACATTTAATTCTTAATTTATTTTTTTAATTAAGGATGGGCCCAGCCCTAACCCTCAGATCTGAACACTCTGGGATTTGGAGCCATTTAAAATCTGGCTCCTTGTTTTCTGTCTTTGAGCCTGCATTGGTTTGCATATGACAAGACAATGGGTCTCAGCCCACTGGGCACCCAAAGCCTGAAGAACAGCCCAGAAATGTGCTGAAGCCCTATGAAAGATGCTCACTCTCTTCTTTCCCTCCATTTTGACTTTGGGAGGGGACCCAAGATCTAACTAGCAATCTGCTAAAGCCTCACAAAAGATGCTCATCCCCTTCTTGACCTGGAGAGAGGTCCCAACACCCAGCCAGCAACCCACTGAAGCCCCAAAAATGATGCTTTTCTTCTCTACCATATTAACTTGGAGAGGAGACCCAAGAACCAACTCTCACTTCGCCCCAGCATTGGTAGCACCACTTTGGTGTCCCTGGGACACCACTGCCTGTGGCACTACAGACCCCAGAGTGAACCCCCAGTCTCAGGCTGTGCCCAGGAGCTCCCCCACACCTCCCAGTCCCAGGCAGGGCTGTCAGCTGTGGGCAAGCGGTGCCACGTCTCCGCCTGGCACTGCTGCTCCTGGGCATAAATACTGCCCATGACAGCCAGAGGAAGCAAAAGGGAGTGTGCTATTGTGTTTATTTATAAACTGAATTGCTGCAGGATGATTTGTTGGGCTAAAGAAGAGGAAAAGTGAGGAAACCTGCCCGAATCAGAGGCAGATCTTAACAACACCGGGGAAGGAGCCTGCTCCCCAGCTTAGCTGCCCATTCATCCATTAAAATCCTGCTGATTTATTATCCCGCCTGACAAGCAAGCTCAGAGAGCAGGGGGAAGTTCAATTCAAGTTTACAAAACTCTTTTTGTCATAAAAGCCCGAACAAAGACATCAATCACTCCTTTAATTCACCCATGTCACTCTCTGAGAGGAAAACTGGCAGAACGCTCTGCTTCCTCCTCCCGCCGCTTGACGATGATTTCACCTAATTGGTTCAGTGTTAAGTAACCTAAAGGAATGCAAGGCATAATTAGATTTAACGTTGTTTCCTCAAGATACCCACATGTCCTTCAGGTCATACATCTTGCTAATGTGTTTATACATACAATGTCTCCATTAGCTACCTTTTTTTTTGTTGTCGGGTGATTTTTCTCAGAGATAAGTGTTGGATTAAACAAAACAGAAAACACGGGCGGGTGACAGCGTTTCACGGGCTCCAAAAGGCAGCCCAAGGTTGGTTTGGTTTAACAAGTAACAGTCCCAGGATGACTCTTAATAGGATCACACTCGTGTTGAAACACACGATGGGAGACTAACGAGGGGAAGAGCCTGGCGCGGAGAACTGGGAGGAGAGAAAAGCTTTTGATTAGGGAGGAATGTGGTTATGACAAGATCAGATGGATGGAGGAGAAAAAGAGAGAGAGAGAGAGAGAAAGGCAAGGGATAAAAAAAAATCAGGCAAATTTCACAACGTTCAGAAAGGAAGGAAACCACTTTGGATTTTTATTTCAGCTTTCTTTTCCCTCCCTTTTGTAACTTTTTACCATTATTTAGGGGGTGAGTTGGGGGAGAGGCTGTAACATACCTTCCTTTTTTTAGATCTTCCTTCTGCTTGTAAGGTCCTAGTGCACTGCTCCACGCATTCAGAGAAGCTCATGTTACTGTGGTCAGCGCTGTAATCCAGGTCTGCTAGTCTGGCCAGGGAAAGGATATAGTTACAGGCTATTCTCAAGATGGCAAGTTTGGACAACTTTTGACCATAAGAATAGCAGGGAACCTAGAAAGGGTAACAGGGAAAAAGAAATAATTAAAAATTAGGCCAGATAAACAAAATATCTTGCTTGAAGCATGACAAAACAACTGTGAGTTATTTTCTTAGCAGTTTTAACATAAATAGAAACTCTAGTGATAAAATGCCATATGGTCCCAACAGGTTTTTAAGAAGAACTCCCCTGCTGATCTCCATGGGGATGAAAGCAGCATGAAGCCTCTTGATTTCAGCAGGGCAGCTCTGCTTAAAATGTGACGGCAGGATACGGCCCGGGACATCTGCATGCTGCTCACTTCACTTCTTGGAGGCCCTGTTTCTTAGAAACCTGCATCCCCATGCCTCCCAGTAACTTGTCTTGAGTAACTTACTCCCCACAAGTAGCTCCCATGTCATCACAGGTCTTGCAGAATAAGACAATAAGAAGGTATGAGCAACTATATCACAACCCGGTGTTTTTGTGCTCTAACAACATTAATTGTGACTTTCAGCCCATGCAAAAACACCATGTTGTTGAGTAGCCAGACTTTGAGGAGGCAGCAATTTCTACCTGCTTAAACACTCCATCATGGTACCTTCACCCCACAAAAGAGGCCAACACAGAGCCTGTTTCAGGGAGCTGGGTGTGTCTTATGCAATTTGTTTCTTAAGCCTTAAAGATTTCTACTGTAATGTGAAACATTCAAACAATTCAAACTAAACTGGATTTGTCTCAATAACTGAGCAGTATATGGTTCCTGCTGCAGAAGGGTGGGTTGCTTTTCAATCATGATCCAGCAAAACACAACACCTACACTTGATTTTAGGCATACAGCTTTAATATGTCCAGCTTAAATACAGGTCCTCTGAGTTCAACAGGCTTGGGCACCCCATTTTCTAGTTTGCAAAATCTCTGAAGGTCACTCAGCCTTTAATGCACAGGGTCTGTGCCCACGGGAAACTGAAGCCATGCATTCATCTGAAATCCATCTGAGCCCCTCAGGTTGTCTGACCACCTGTCAAAGTTTTCATAGTAATCAATCCCTGGAACGCCTCAATGTTTCTCTGCCACCTGCCCCTGGACAAGTCTCCATCCTCCACACTCCTCTAGGGTGTCACACTCAGCTTAGGGCTGGAGATTTTCATTTCCTCTTGCCATGCTCTCTCCTCCACAGGGACACAAAGATGGGATTGCCCCCAGATTGCTCTCCCTGACTTTATAGAAGGTATAATGGGTTCAGCCCCTCCATAAACCCCACAGCAGGCACACACAGATGCCAAAGGAGGAGCAGAACAGCTCAGGCACATACAGGATTTCCCCAAGTGTTCTGCCAGGCCCCAACTACTGTCACCTCCATCACTTCAGCTAGATGTGCTATCCCTGTATTGAGCAACCCATGACAGATCTTTTCTGTCCATTAACTTGGTCTGGTAAGCTGAACCCCTGTTGATTTTGAGCAGCCACATCATCTTTTTGCAAAGCATTCTCTCCAGTCTATATAAATTTTTTCTCTTTTTGCTTTTTTTGAACTTGGCTCCTACTGTCTTCCCCTGAGGTACTACAGTTCTGTATTAGAAGAGAGGACAACAGATATTTATTCACCTCCTGTGTGACATATGTTTTTAGTTCACCATCATCTCTTCAGCCTCTTTTCCAAAAGAAAAAGATTAATCCTCCTTAGCAGACAGTTCTATGGAAGCCATCCCATATCTTTGATGACCCTTGCTGCTCTTTTCTGAACCTTTCCTAGTCCCTTTGGAGCTGTGATGATCAGAACAATGCAGAGTGCTCATGTTGTGGGTGCATGTATCTAACAGATGCTTATGTTCTCTGTTTTAATATTCCTTTCTTCCTAATTCCCGATTCAATTTGTGACTGCTGCCAGACACTGACCTGAGACTTTCCTTGAACCATCTAGAGAAACCCCAATGTCTCCTTTCTCTGAAATAATGGCCAGCTCAGGGTCTATCCACTTCATATGTGGACTCTGGCATGGTTTTTTCCATATGCATCACTTCACTTTATCTGTGTGGTATTTATTTCATCTGCCACATGATTACCTAATCACTCAGAGTCATCAACTTCAGCACAGCTTGCACAGTCACAATTTCAGGTGGTGGGACCTGACATTCTCTGTTTAAAGCAGACTTAAACTCATAGTCAGATCCTGGTTTGTCCACCTATGACATTGCTCCCTGCAGGAACTGGCCCTTTTTCCCTACCCACCATTCCCTGCCTGTACAGTGATCACTAATCCACACTCCCATCCAAGCTGTTTGGTTTCTTCTTTCCTAAGGAAGACCTCTGCCATAGGGCTTATGGAAATCCAGACTAATTGCTTGGATTACCCTTATCCATGAGCACAAGGATTGTACTGTTGACCCTATGGGCCATGTCTGGTACAATGAAAGAATCCTTTAGGCTGGAAAACACCCCTAAGAACACGGACTCCAACCATTAACCCAGCACTGCCAAGGGCACCACTAAACCCTAAGCACCACACTTACACATTTTCCAAACACTTCCAGGGATGGTGACTCCACCACCTCTCTGGGCATCCTGTTCCAATGTTTGACCACCCTTTCAGTGAAGATAATTTTCTAATATACAATCTAAACTTCCCCTGGCACAACTTGACACCATTTCCTCTTGTCCTATCACTTGTTACCTGTGAGACCAAATCCCACCTGGCTGCACCCTCCTGTCAGGGAGTTGTGCTGAACCCCCCAGCTCTCCCAAGCCTCCTTTTCTCAGGCTGAGCCCCCCAGCTCCTTCAGCTGCTCCTCATCAGATTCATGCTCCAGATCCTCCCCAGCTCCACTGCCCTTCTCTGGACATGCTGCAGCACCTCAATGTCCTTCTTGTAGAGAGGGACCCAAAACTGAACAATGGATTGCAGGTGTGATATGGCTGAGGTGCCTCTCCAGAAACCAGCCATAAAACTTCAAATGGCCTTTTTTTTTTATACACACCATCTACTACTGATACCTCTGAAAACACAGGGAATCACAGAATATCTTGGGTTGGGAGGGATCTTTAAAGCTCACCTAGTCCAAATTCTCCCCCTGCAATGAGCAGGGGCAATGCATAAAATCTGTTTGAGAGTCCCTTTCTGTCTGACAAAACCTCTCTAAATCCCTGCCTTCACTTTTTTTTTGCCAGCATTATGCACCCAGCAATGCCCTTGCCCCTCAGTACCTGGTCCCCAGATGCACTGAGCTGAGTTATTTTGAAAGCAAGGGCTTCAGGCAGCAGAAACACCCAAGTCTCTTTCGACGCCAACGCAACAAAAACAGCAGAGACCCCAGATCAAACGGCATCAGGAAAGAACAAAGCAAGATGGAAACTAAAATGGAAGGATTCAGTGAAATGTGGGAGTAATTTCAGAATTAGAGCAAGAAGGAAGTTAAATCGAGTGGAAGGAAAATAGACCATGAAATCCTTGAGGCTGATGCACAGACGCTGTCCAGTTACAACACCAGAAGGCAGGCTAATGTCTCTTTTCCTCATCTGTTTTGCTCTTTCTTTTGTGTTTTGGGATTCTTTTTTTTTTTAAGGAAACAAAAAGAAAGAAACAAAACAAAACCCAAACTGTTTTGCAGGACATGTTTGCTACAAAAGGCAAGGAAGATCTCAGTGCTAACACAGCTGACAAAAGCCTCAACTGGGATTACACAGCTCTTTTCCCACACTACTGCAGCAGAGTCCCAACTGGAGCTGCCCCACATGCCCATGGGAAGAGGTTCACCTGGAGGTGTTCAGATACTCCAGTGATGGGTGCGGGGCACCAACATTAAGAGATAAGAGGTATTTTTGCCATGGTAACAGTGTTAGAAAAACTATTTCATAGGAACCCTCCCTGTCTTGGCTCAGCTCCTGCCATTTTAATGTTTCCTTTTGAATTAAACATGGGAAATTAGGAGAGGAATGAGCCACTTAGTTCACATCCAGAGTCAGAACTTCCCCAAGTGTGTCTGTGTGTAACTTTGGCATTATCTCTTCTTTTACACAAAGTCAACAGGAAAGAGGGGAGAGATTTGTACAAACTACAGTGAAGGGTGTCAATGACACACCTGGATGCCAAGAAATCTTCAAAACCCTACTTAAAACAGAGTGTTTTAGAGGTGGGTAAAACACCTGAGGCTGGTGTGGCCTTGCAGGTGTAAACCCTCCCAGCTCCCACAGAGCCTCCACACAGATCCCTGGCAGGCAGTAACGTGAGCAGGTATCTGCCATGCTCCTGGCAAGGACCAAACTCTTGCCTTCTGTCACCTTCTTGCTCCTCATGCCTGAACTGAACAGACCTCAGTGCTTTCATGGGGCAGCTGTGAGCTGAGCAGTTCTGTCCAGAGCCAGGGGGAACCAGGCTACAGTTCCTGTACAGTTAATGAAAATATTTCCCTTATCTGACCTCCCCGGTGTCTCTGCTGAGCAGCAGCACAGCTCACCATCTTGCCTGCAATATCTGCAATGATTAAAAGGAATTAGGAAGGAACTGCAACTGAAATTTCACACCAATCCTGAGGAATGCAGCTGTCTGCTAGAAAGGCAAGGACACCGGCCCCATCCCCAGCTTTGGGACATCAGCACAGAGTGAGCTGGGACCACAAGAACCAGAGCTCCAGTCAGAGGGTGTTTGTTAGTTGTGTCTGCACGGGGCTCTGCAGAGTCTCATGGGTCTTATCAGTGATCCCCAGCCTGGCAGGAGTTGAAGCAAGGCACGGTGAATGCTCCTGGGACATATTCCTGTGCAGAAGAGCCCTTCTTTGGCAGGAAAATAGAACGGGATGTGACCTAACAGGTCTTTTCTATCCTTGACGTCCAAGATTCAGAGGCAGCGCCCTTGGAAAACCAGAGATGCTCCCTTTGAAGTCCGTGGGAAGTCTGCTGTGCTCCTGACCCGCAGCCAGCCCTCTCGAGGAAGGCAGGGACCCACTGCAGCTCCCTGGAGCATCAGTGTCATCCCCCAAAGACATGGGCTGGGAGCTGGTTCTGACATGGCACAGGACAGGAGGCTGCAGGATGAGGCTGGGGAACAACCAGAGATGGGTGAAAGGGTACAACTATCACCCTGCCACATGAGGGCACAGGGTGTGTTCACCATGATGGGTCTGCAGGGAACAACCAGGACTTTAGAAACCTAAAGCCAGTTCACATCACTGAGCCTCCGTCTGCGTAGCTCTGTCCTTATCAATAAGATACTATTTCCATAAACACCCTCTGGACCTGTACAGATAACATCTGTAAAACCAGGTCTGCTTTTACACTGCATGAAAATGCTGGGGTAAAGAAGGGTGTTGAGTGCTGGGGGGTCCAGATGTCTCTGTTACTGTGCTCAAAATGTGATTTAGCAGCACAGACATGCACAGATCCCCTCCTCATGAAGGACACACAGGCCAGAATTGGGCCCCCTGGGCACAGCAGGGAAGATGGGACAGCTCTAAGGCAGTGTTTGTGATACAGCATAAGCCAAGCCCTGCTGACAGCTAGCTCCTCAACATGCCATAATGAGCTGCTGAATCTACCTGTCTGCTAATTCATCTGGTTTATTTTTTATGCTGGGAGTTAAAACACACCAGGGCCCCTCTCCTTGCCCCCCTGCCCCAGGAAAACACTTGGCTGCCTCTCCCCTGCATCCCAACAGGCAGCCCAGCGCCGCTGTCTCATTGTTTGTGCTGTGCTTCCTGCCAAAAATATTTCCAGAGGTTCATATAAATGTCCAGTACTTAATACTTCTGGCTTTCTAACCCAGGGTGAGTCAGACACTTCCTGGGGCTAAGACACCTTGGGGGAACAGTGGCAGGGTGGGGCAGCAGGACTGACAAGTGTCCCTTGTTTGTCGGCCCTGAGCTCAGGGGGAGCCCCTCTTCCATGATCCCAAATTATCTCCAGGCTGGCATCTGTAGAGCTACTGTGGATGTGTGGACGTCTCATCCCAAGGCCAAGCTGGATGTGACTTTGAGTAACCTGGGCTAGTGGAAGGTTCCCTGCCCATGGCAGTGGGGTTGGAACTAGATGATCTTTAAGGTCCCTTCCAACCCAAACCATTCTGTGATTCTATGAGTAAGATCCTTAACAAGCTGAAGGCCTTGCCCAGAAGATCATTGCCTGCTTTAAAGGTGTGGTACATTGTAGAGTGTTTTTGAGAAGGGTTTGGAGCCAGCCTT
This sequence comes from Alaudala cheleensis, assembly GCA_013398995.1. Lineage (NCBI taxonomy): Eukaryota > Metazoa > Chordata > Aves > Passeriformes > Alaudidae > Alaudala > Alaudala cheleensis. The sequence continues at coordinate 194,689 of VWYE01029193.1, forward strand.
TTTCTCTTTCCACCCAGTTCTGGGGCTAAAGTGAACACATGTGGGCCCTTTTGCTTCTAGCAGGACTCATTTGATTTCTTGGTTGGTGTGTTCAGGTTCACCAGCAAGGTGACTTGGCTCAACAGCTGCAGGCTCTGAGTCCTTCTAATATTCCAGGTGGGACAATGATGGCTTACACAGCTGCATGATGGAAAAGCCTGCAAGTATTCCTGGGACATCCTTTCACAGTCCTGCCAGATCCCTTCAGACTTGGTTCCCAAACACCCCTCCTGCTGCTGCCCACAGCACAGCAGCAACCAGGATCCACTGATCTCTGTGCCACTGATGCTCCCTGCACTGACCTGGAGCTTTGGGGCAGCACCCTTGGCTTTGAACCCAGCAAGGCCAGATCCTGCTGTGTGGATGTAGGGCATGGCTCTGCTTCTGGAAAAGGGCCCCACAGAATCACAGAATAGTTTGAATTGAAAAGGACCTTTAAAGGTCATCTAGTCCAACCTCCTGCAGTGTGCAGGGACATCTTTAACTAGATCAGGTTGCTCAGAGACCTGGCTAGCCTGACCCTGAATGTTTCTAGGGATGGGATATGTATCACCTCTCTGGGCAACCTGTGCCAATGTTTCACAAGCCTCATTGCAAAAACTTTCTTCCTTGTATCTAGACTTAATTTACCCTCTTGTAGTTTAAAACCATTATGCCTTGTCCTATGATAACAGAGTGTAATAAACAGTTTGTCCTAATTTTTCTTCTAGTCCTCCTTTAAGGGGAAGGGGTGAGGGGGCTGAAAAAAAATCTCCCAGAACCTTCTCTTCTCCAGGCTGAAGAATCCCAGCCATTCATTTGATCAACTTGGTGGCCTCCTCTGTGCTTGCTCCAACAGATCCACATCTTCCCTGTGCTGAGGATCCCAAAGCTGGATGCAGCACTGCAGGTGGGACCTCATCAGAGCAGAGCAGAGGGGAAGAATCACCTCCCCTGACAACCTGTGGTGTCACAGTGTCAGATGTTCCACAGAGCTCTATTTTCCAGCCTGTGATGGGCAGCTATTCCATGCCATGAGTCTGAGAGGCTTCTGTTTGCCACCAGAATGCAGTGGCAGAAAAGAGGCACCCCTGTGCTAGCAATGCAATCCCATCTGAAATAAAGCCTCACCACAGGGAGCAAAGTGCCCAGCCCAGACCCAAACCCAGCTGAAAAATGTCACAAGAACAACAGCAGCAGGAGCCCCAGCCCTGACAGAGGTGCCTTTGCCTCCTGGGTGGGTCCATGCTGTCAAACACCCCAGCTCCCGGTTCCCTCCCAACTCCTGGCTCCCCCCTCGCTCACATTACAAAAACATGAGTTCACTCCTTGGAGTGAATGAATTGGCTTCCTCCAAACAAAACCTAGGTGTGGTGCTGGGTGAGTTCACCCCGGGAATCTCTTCCAAATGGCAGTCTGGTTAATGCTGCCCCAGGCCTGGCTCCACGCCGTTTTGGACAGTCCTCCTGCACTTCCCGCAGATGTTTTGCACCCCCAAAGCCTCCTGCACATCCTCAGGGCACACAACACCCCCCCTCAATATCATGCCTCAAAAATATTACATTGCTGGGCTGCAGCAAAGCTCTTACCTTATTGCTGGCTCTTTGAATTACTTCCCAAAATAATAACTAGACAGACAATTACTGGGATTGTCCGAGGAGAAATACCCTGCGGACCCTAACACAGGGCTACTGGGCACAGAAAATCTCCTCTGAAAGGGGCTACATTCCAGCACTACAGTGGGGAAACACTTGTTTTGGGTGGTAGTTTAGTAGTGGCCATCAGCATTTCTGATGGATCCAAATGGACCCAAAAAATAGGCTCCTGGTAAATAGGAGAGCAAACTCCACTGGAGAAACTGGCATTACCTCAGCTTGGCCTTGGTGACTCTTCAGTCACCAGCCACTGCTGGACACCATGGGGTTTTCCCTTCCCTTGCTATCACTGCTGAGCCCCAGGAGTTGTCACAAGCCCGTGGCAGCTGCAAAGGAGCACAACCTCCCACAGCACACACGTGGCTCTGCTTGCATCCCTGCTTGGCACAGGGGACACTGCAAACCAGCACCAGGATGGGATATATTGCTTGGGGAATACATGTGGCATAGCCCAAAGGACATGCAGGCTGGGAACAAAGAGCCTGGGGAGCTCTGCTGCAAGGTACTGAGAAGTGTCCCACCTCCCCATTGCAGCCCAGAAAGGAATTTGACAGTGGATTAAGGCAAGGAGCAGAGGCTGGATTCAAAGCTTGATGGAGAAAAGCAGACTCTTTTCTCCAATTTCAGTGGGAGCCATAAGAAAACACAGAGGTTAACTCAGGGTGGCTGCAGCAGGCAGAGCAAATACCTCCGGACAGGAGCAGGATTTGTAGCAAAGGATAAAATCAGCTAGACAGCAGCCAAGGGAGCAAAAAAGCCCTTTTCTTGGTGACACACAGTCATTGTTTTCAGGATTTTTGTCCTTTTGTCTGGTTTCTTCCCTTATTTTCTTTCCTCCTGGGTTGCTTCAGGCCAGTATTTTGTCATCTTCCTTAGCTGTTAAACCACAGGGCCGCCCCACTCTGGGCTCTAAATATCCATCAGCGTCACTTGGGGCTGGCAGCAGCCATGGAGATGCTCTGGTTAACACTGGGCTGTTCAGTGACAGCACACAGCAGTGGCACTGCACACTGTGACTGGAAGATGCTCCTGCTCTCCTGAAGTCCAGCTGCATCTCTCCAACAGCCAAACCTTCCTGCCCAGCCTCACCCCCAGAGAGCTCAATGGGTGGTTTGCCTCCAGGAGCTGGGTTTTAAGGCATCCTCAGGGTTTCCTGCTGGTGGGATCACAGAGGGATGAGTCACTGGGAAGAGGGCTGGGAGATGTCAGCAGGTGACCGAGGATAGCTCTCAGCCTCCCCACCAGACAGAAAGGACACGTCAGCGACCCTGGTCACACGCAGGGTCCCGCCTGCAGAGGTGACAAACCACAGCCACCCTTGGGGTGACACACAGAGAGGGTGAGCACGGAATGACACATTCACAGAACAGCCTCAGCCTCTGCTGGCTTGTGGCTAAGGCACTGCTCAAGCCACAGCTCCTGCCTCCATTTACTGCCTGGTTTGTCCCTTCAAACCCCTGCAGACAGTTTGTCCCCACAGCCACAAAAACTCCTCCTGCAGCCTTGAGGCTTCTGCTCCTGATATCCCGCCATGCTCCCAACGGGAGCGAGCAGGGTCTTTTCTGCACTGATTTAACAAGCCACAGCAGCCATGTGCATGCCTGCAGCAAGAAGTGAAAGGATGCTAGTGTGTGTGTGTAGGGGGGGGGAAACCTCCATTCCAGCAGCTAAAAAGCCCTATAAAAGCCCTAAAGTATCTCCAGAACCCACATGAGTGCAGAGAGCGAGGCTGTCAGCTGCTGAGGCAGAGAATGTCCTGGCAAGGCAGTGGTGAAAAGATTTAGAAAAATGCCAATACACTTCTAGGGAAGATAAATGTCTGTGGACACATTTGCTCCCAGCACAGACTCCAGCTCACTGTGGCTCGATGCATCACTTTCTTCAGGAGGAGCTGGACAGCAGTGCCCCAGAGAGAAACCAGATGTGCAAGCACAGGCAGGCTCCAGACCCAGAAGGCTGCTGTGGTTGTCTCCATCCATCGAGGGAGAGTTTGCTGCCACCTTAGGGTCTGTCAGCACCGCTGAGGAGCTCGATCCCAGCTCCTGGGAGTGCAAGCTTCTGGTGGGAGCTGGTTTGCTTGGCTGTCCACACAGCCTCAAGGTGAAGAGCACTATCTCCTGCCAGCAAAGGCCTCCAGCAGAAAACCTGGTGGCTAAAGCCACACTGTAAATAAATGTGATGGTTCAGTTTCACAGGGATTTGCTGAAGTATGAATATCTTGCTGCCAATAGGAATTTGCAGACCAAAAAGAAAAAAAGAGCCAGAATTGTGTCTCATTTCAGAGAAATGTTGGTTTGAAGATAAGATGTGACAACAACATTGCCTGTCTCCTCCAGATGCTTGCACTGCTTCATGAATCTGAACATCCACAAGCACAAGGACTGGCAGGAGTCTTCACATGGAGGAGAAGATGACCTCAGGTCCTTGTGAACTTAGTGCTGTGTCTCTGTCTGCATCAGAGATGTTTGGGTTCACTGACCACCCACCATGGCAGTGAGAGGAAAAGGATGGAAGTGACAACCCACTATGTCACATGTGGAGGATCCTGCAGCAGCTGTGGCAGTGCAAGAACTCACTGACCAGCACCTGCCAGGGCATTTGAGGGCAGGAGACTGATGCCTTTAGTGCTCCAGAGAGGAGCTGCCCANCGAGGGCAGGAGACCAGTGCTCCAGAGAGGAGCTGCCCAGTCACAGGGACAGGAGCAGCCCCCAGGAGGGACACCAGAAAGGCAGCAGCAGAGGAACAGGCAAGTACAGCAGAAGTATCTCACCACCTCAAAGTATTTTAGAGCAGGTCAGTGTTTTCCAAGAACTACACTGTTTGCCTCAGGAGTCTGCTGTCAGTGGAAGGATCACTTGGACAAATGATTTTTGAGAGACTAAGGCAGAGAAATCTCTTCCAGACTTAATAGCTAAAGACCACAAGTACCAAGACCAGGGGGAAGTAGCTGTTTCTCAGGAGCAGCTGCTCTTCAGTCCCACTTCAGTGCTATGGCTGTATGGCAAAGGCAGCAGCTCACTACAGAGAGGGAGAGAAATCCTTGTTCCTGGTGGCTGTGACACCAAGGGGTGAACACAATGGCAATGACAAGTCTCTCCCAACAGCAGGCAGCTTCCCAGAGCTGGCAGCTGCCCACCCACCTCTGAGAGGGCCCTGGCCTCCGAGGCACGCTGGGGACAGCTCAGTCCTCAGGGACATGGCTGTGTTAGCCTCTCCTTGTGTGAAACAACTCTGTTTTGGCTCTTCCTCCACCAAGAACTGGGAGGAAAAAAAAAAAAAAGAACCCACACCCCTTCCTGCCATCTGGAGAGTTAGCAGACACAAGCCAAAACATGTGTGCCATATGTACACAGCTGTGGAGCGCGGGGACGCCGCCGTCAGCCCATCTGTCCGGTGTGCTGCGTGCCAGTCGCCTGCCCTGGGGTGGGCTGCTCAGACAGGGAGAGTGTCCTGCAGAGAGGCATGACTTCCCCTTCCTCCTCCTCAGCCAGCAGGGATGGGCTCCCTGCAGTGTGGCCGTGGTGGGTCTGATCCTGCAAGCAACGGGGTTTTATCCCACGTGTGCAGTCAGGATCTCCAGCCTCACACATCCAGACAGGGGAGGGACAGGGATGACACCTGCGTGGGTGCTGGGTACCAGTGGCTGAGGAAGGCTCCTGCTTCCAGCAGCTCCACATCCAGCACCTGACCCCCACCCAAAGGAGTGGGGCCAGAGTCGGCACAAGCCCCTGCTCCTGCAAGCACGGCACAATCCCCTGCTCCTCGCCCGCCTGTCTGCGGGGACGTATCAGTTTCAGTGCCTCAGGAAAAGCCTCCCAGCTGCTTAAGAGCCTGATATGTGATGACAAGGAGGGGACAGAGGACTAACCAAAGAACAAGAAAAGGGAGGTCTGAAGCAGACAGCACACAGGGATTGCCTCTCCCAAGGGGCTGAAGACCCTTTGCGTGCCCTGGCATGTGGGAAGATGGTGCTGACCTGGGGCAAGAGAAAGCCTCCCTACTGCATGTACCTCCACCAGGGCATCTCCATACCCCTGCTTCCCTGCTGCTGGCCAAGGTGTGACAGAAAGGAACCTGCTGTCTCCTGATCTGAGCTGCAGCCCAGAAAGCGCTCCGCCGTCACGGCAGCGAATGACGTGAGTGACAGGGCAGCGCCGTGCGTGTGTGCAATGAAGCTGACTGTCACCTGATGTCACGCCCGGCACCAGGCACGCCGCTGGCAGCCCCACAAGAAATGAATGCAAATGTCATCCAATGATGGTCGGGACAGCCAGCCCACCCCTCAGCAAATCGCTAGGAAAACCTCGTGGCAAACGTTTCCCAGAGAATGATTTCTTTCTCTCTGCAGAGCGAACACAGCCCTGCCAGTATGTTCCTGGGCTGACCCTAGAGACCGGCTTTCACAGGAAGAGAGGACAGCAACTTGTTCTCCAGGCTCTTTGGGCTCCCAGCTGAGTCCATGGCTGAAGTGATTTATAGAGACAGGGCCAAGGCCAGGAATCTGAGGCTTTTCAAGAGTTGCCCATTTCCCAAAAGAGTGCCGCTTTAATTTGTTGCCTGCCTGACTTCTGCTTGAGGCTCAGCCTAGAACAAGATTGCCAGTGATTTGGGAAATCAGTGCTACTTCCCCTTGCGGTTTTGGTGGTGTAGATGTCTGTCCATGGAGAATTAGACTGACACTTCCAGGCGTGCTACACGCAGTCGCCAAACAACTGAAATATGGAAGCAGCTTACAGAAACAAAACGTATCAAGTCTGGAGTTTGCATCTGCAAGGGGCAGCCTCTCAGCACTGAGGGACAGCACCCAGCACACACTGGGTTACTGGGATTATAACAGGAGCAGTCACAGATGCCACCACTGCACAGAGATCCAAAATGCTCGAGTTTAGTTGCTCACCAGCAATTCTGTCCTGACACACAGCCCTGATCTCAGCCCCTAAAGCTGTCTGCAGAAGTAGATGATGGGAAAGGATTCACTCTTGGGGTGCAGCTACCCAGGACACAGCAGTCATTGAGAAGGGCTGCAGGCAGCACGCTGAATATAGGAACAAGCACATTTCCTCAAAGCAGGAGAGGGGATTGAGTCCTACAGTGAGTGCACTTGGGGGAATGGCTCAGATTAGTACCGTCCAGAAGATGGTAGGGAAAAGCCTGCGTGTGTGAACTCTGCAGCAAGCAGAGCATGCTGCTCCCACCAGGCTGGAGGGACCATCCTGGGAGAGGTGATGCTTAGCACCTCTCACAGTTAGACTCATCTGCAGCTTACAACCCTCTGAGCCCTGTGCATCTCCTCCTTCCAGCACACCTGGAATAGTCCCATCAGCATTTAAGAGTAAGGCAGAAAAGCCAGCACAGCTGGGCTTGCACAGTGTGACAGCACACCTTTGTCTGTCACTGCACTGTACATGGTGCCTGCATGCAGAGAGGGCTGAGTGCAGGGGCACTGATTTATCCTTGTGCAGAAGATACAAAAGCCTTGCGGCTTTCTCTGTATCTCTCCTTGTCCTGGGGAGGTGATGCAAGGATTTTGATCAAAACCTTTCATTTACCTTTCAAAAGTGCCACCCTGACACTGGGAACATGCTTATTATCCTTCACAGACAACTATAAGAATTTTCAAGTCCTCTCAGCAAGAAAGCCCAGCACCAGACACACTCCAAACATACTCTACAGTAAAAATCATGGGAATCTAACTGGAAGAGGACCACAGCTCGGCTATCCCCAGTACACAGGGCATTTAGAAAGTTTCAGAGGCTGCTGTAAGAACCCCTGGGACACTGATGGATCAGGCACCCTGCACCGAAGTCAAGAGGAGCACAGAGCTGCCCAAATTCCCGGTGATCCCTTTGGGATCTGGACAGCTGGCAAGTACACGTGCTCTTGGTACATGAGCATCACCCCAGCTCCCAGCTTGACCAAGTGCCTCTCTACACACTCCGTTCTCACCCAGAGGGATTCCTCGGGTTTTACTTTCCGCCCTCTACACCACTCTCCCTCCGAGGGAAAAAAAAAAGGCCAAAACTTTCTAGCTGCAAGCAAATTAAAAGCCCTTATTTATTTATCTTGAGTGTTAGCACAGTTCTAGGGTTGGTACTTCCAGGCATTTTGAACCGACTTCCCCTCCTGTCAGGCGGCCACTCGGCTCCTGCCCTTCACCTCCCCTGGCCCCGTGCTCGGGGCAGCGCGGGCGCATCCCCCCGTCCCTGCGCACCCTCCATCCCCCCGCGGGGTCCCGCCGGGCAGATCCCGGCTCGGGCCGGCGGAGCGCTGCGCGGTGCCCCCCGCGGGCGGGCGGAG
>VWYE01029193.1:208734-256550 GCA_013398995.1 Alaudala cheleensis
GGGGGAAAGTCACGCTGCAGGTGGGTGTCAGGGAGATGTCTCCAAAGCAGTGCCCATGGGACAGGACATTTTCCCCAGGAAAGCATCCCAAGCATTTCTGAAAGATGATTCAGCTGGTGACAGCTCTGTACTTCTGCAAACCAGAACACACTCTAAACCCTGTGGAAAACCAGAGCTCTGCACTTGTTTAAAAGGAACATCTACTCTCATGCACAGCTCCCAACATCCTCCTCAGGCAAGAGGAATTATTTTAAAATGCTGTTGAAGAGCAAAACCAGAAGTCTGAGTGCAAGTGGCATGTTGAGGATATCAATGTAAAGTTGAATCATCAAAGTGAGACTGAGATGCAGCCTTAATCCTTCTTCTTTTCATGTTTAAATATGTGTCATGTAGCCTGACATTATCATTAATAGTCTGACAGCATGTGAGCAGCCCTCTTCCTCAGGAGGTTTCCGAGTTTCAGTATGTGTTTCAAAATGCACAAGATATAAGAAAGAAGAAAGGGAGAACTTTTTGCAGTAAAAATTCCATCGGGAGCACATTCTTTTATTGTGAAGTATTTAAATAACAACCAAAAAAAAAATAAAGAAAGGAAGAAAGCATAAGCTTGGCAGGCTGAAAGTTTTGTCCAGTCTTAATCTGAGAATAAAAAAAAAGGGAAAAGAAAAAAAAAAGAAAAAATGTCTCTGGTTTTATAGTTCTATGAAAAATACATCTTAAAAAGCAGCAATTTGAGAATATAGGCAGGCAAGAAGAGGAAAAGTGAGGAAAGGCTGCTGAAACACATGTCTATTATTAGTGAAGAGAAGTGAAATTTCTCCAGCATTAGGAAAACCCTGTAGCATTTCTAAATACCCATAAAATGTACAGTGGGAGTTGTAAGAACCCGTAAAGTTGNGGGAGTTGTAAGAACCTGTAAAGTTGGTGGTCTCTCATCAATGGGGTTTTTTAAAGTTATTTGGAGACTTGGAAATGTGCATGGGCAGGATTATAGNGATCTGATGTCTGAAAAATGTTTTGTCAGTGGGTCTCAGCAAAAAGCAAAGGGTGAGATGCTTTTGTTGCCTGTTCACATCTCCATGAAGAGGATGTTGCTGCTGTCCTGTGGCTTTCCTGTCTATCAGAAAGATGTGCAATGATGCTCAGGGGCAGAANTGCCTGTTCACATCTCCATGAGGAGGATGTTGCAATGAAGAAGTGCAATGATGCTCAGGGGCAGAACAAATGAGACTTGTGAGAAGAGCAATGCAGCTATGCCAAACATAATCATCTTTGCAATGCAATAGATAAAAGAACAGTAGAGTCTTTACTGTTTGAACTGTATAAATAAAAACTGGACACATTTCAAAATGATACAGGTGTTACTGTGTGAATTTGTGTGGAAGGCTGGACTAAATAATCACACAGGATCACTGAATCCCCAGCAGGTATCTGACTTTCTGATACATCACCATACTTCCTGGTGGGAGACACTGGCTCCTTGGCAGTCTTGCAAATCCGTTTGGATGCACTCTGCTGCAGGTGGAGAGGCTCGATTTTATGAAGAAACAATGTTGTTTAAAATTAGAAGAAACTGAAGTTCTCAGCCTAGCCCTAGTGGAAGTACTGCCTTACCCACAGCAGTGTCTCAGTGCCTCCCCCCAGCTGGGGCAGGGCAATAGATGTGTCCCCAGTGACCTGGCAGAGGCTGAGCCAAGCTGTGGCAGCTTAGACAGGGACCCTGGGGCCATCTAGGCCAAGGACAACTCACCCATGGCTTTCAGCAAGAGCAGTGTTGGCCCCAAAATTGCTTGGATGTGAGATGTATGAGAGGTTGGATAGCTGGGTAAGGACCTGCAAAAACCTCAACTGTTTCTGCATCTGTGAGCCAATGCACTGATTTATGCACAGTTGCACTGGCAGCTGGTCTGGCTTCAGCTCCATCTGACCTCATACATCATTAAAACCAGTAATAATCCTCCCATTTGTTTGCTTAGGACCTGTCTGAGGCTGGGAGGTTGTTCCTGTGGTCAGGAGAGGGGTTGTGTGTGGAGATGGACATGAGGTATCGTCCCAGCTCTGCCAAAATCCCCTGGTGGGCTGTTCCCTGTAGTGTCCCTGGTCTCCTGGATGTTGTAATTTGTCCTTCCTTGCCCCAGCCCACCTCCTCACTGTGCTCCCTGTCCCCTACAGCACCAAGGAGATGCCCAGTATCAACATCAGCTCAAACTTAGTTACCCCATGTGCACACAGCATTCTTTAGGCTGTTCTCTTTTGAAGTTTCAGGTCCCCTGTAGAAAAAAAAAAAAGAAGAAAAAAGTGAAAAGGATGAGTCTGAAGATATTGGAGTCTTTCACTTAATATTCTTTTGTTTTAGAAAAAGGACAGTTGACCTTAAATAGGACATAGGTACAGGACAGACTCTGTTTTAGTTAAAACCTATAAATTTTGGGTGGAAGTTTACTTTTGTGGGTGAGGGCAATGCAAACATTTGTTTGCCAGATTTTTTCAGTGGTAGCTGTTGACTGTGGTCTGCAAGGTCCCAAGAACTCCCAGTGACTCTTAGTGGTTATGTAAAGAGTGTGCAATTAGAGGCATATTCATTCCAAGGTCTCTGGTCAGATTCTCCAGGTGTAAAAGAGATTTTAATGGTGAGAAGGGAAGAGAACTATCAACTGACAGCTTCACTTACATGAGCTAATGTGCCCACATCTCCAGTGGGCTGTTCCCACTGTGGAATGGTGGAGAAACTGGGGTTTTGGGAAGGCAGAGGTTGCTTAGAGAGGGTCCTTTTCATGGAGGTCTTACCATCTGCTAAAGTTTATTATTTTCTTCTATTAATCATCCATCAGAAAGGCTGAATTTATTATTGGAGTATACCCATTGTGTGATTTTCCCACAAAATCTCATGCAGCACCTTGTCTCTGGTTAAGCTTGAACTTCATGTTGGGATACATTTCTTTAGAGGCATGTTAGTGAATAAGGACATGGGGCACAGGGTCGTGCTGCTATCTTGAAATCATAAAATAGAAAGATTCTAAGAAACAGGAAAAAAAGATAAAAAGTAAGGAGCACATTGAGTGCAGAGGGGTGCTACCTGTGGTACATCCTTCTAGCTTCTGGCAGTCAGCAGCTGAGGGATCTCCTGAGGCTGAGTTTGGATTATGGTGTTTAACAGCCCTGCTGGAGCTTGGCCACCATTGCTGTTTGAAGCCCATTTGTACTAATTTGTAAATTTTAGTGCTCATGACAGTCCCATAACTCATTTGTGAGAGAAATGTCCTTTTTTTTCTGTTCTTAACTTTGTGTCTCATAATTTCATTAGTTTGTGTCTGTCTGGCCCTTGAAGTTTTGAGAAATGGGGCACAATTATTTCCTGTTCACCTTCTCCATGCAAGTCGTGACTTCACAGACCTCTCTCAGATCCTCTCTGCTGTTTTTTCTCCCATGATAAAGGGTTTTAGCCTATTCTGACTCTTTTGTCTGGAAACTGTTCCCTGTCTCTGGAGTCTTGTTTCTCTTTCTTGCCTTTTGTAGTTCTACTCTATCCTGTGTGAGATTGATGCATTGGAGCTATGTGCAAAAACTTGGGATATTCCTCTGAAGTCTTTTCCTACTAGTTTTTAATATTCTCTTTCCTTTTTAAATTCCCATGGAGCACTAAGTTCTCATTTTTAGAAAACCATCCAGGGTAGCTCTTACCTTGAAATTTTTCATGGGTTCTCACATTTGTGAAACCAAGTGAATGGCATCACTCACATCACCATTCCCTCAGTGACAGCCCCAAAAAACTCAATTTGTGGAACAGGATTTCCTCCTAAAGATACAACAGTTGACTCTTCCCCATTACACCTTGCTCTTTTATGTCTCTAATGATATTTTAAAGAATGTTTATCAGTTTGCCTTACACAGAATCACACTTGTCTCTATTCATTCCTTCTCTGCAAACTGCTTTTTCATTTTGCATCACATTTACTGCTTCTATTCTTTTGGCACAGGCTGATTTAAGCAGCAGGCTGGCTCTGCACCATGGATAACCATTCAGCAATTTCCTCTTTGGATTTCCATAGAGCTCTTGGGTGAATGCTGTCTGGTCTTGCAGATTTGTCTTATTCATTTTATCAGCTTGAAAATCTTTTCACTTCAGTTTGAGGTATCTGTTCAGATGTGTTCTGAGAAGGAAAGGCTGCAGTGTGAGATGCATCCTCAGTATTTATTTGACTTTACTATCATGAGATAATGTGTCTTGAGTGCTCATCTATCACTTATTGATCACCTATCAGTCTGAACAGCTGTCCGGAAAACTACTTGCTTTGAGGCAGCATTTGTTATTAGCTTTCAGAGCTTCAGAAAATTGCTCTTCAGAAGGTTTTTTAATACATTTATATTGACTTCTAACACTGGCTTACTTGTGTGCATGTTTCTTCCATATTCCCTTTCTGAAAGTACTGTTTAAATAAAGCCTGTGAGTCCTGAAACCATTTGACTCCTAACTTTCCCTTTCAGCTTCCTTTCAGTACAACTCTTCAGTTTTGTGTTACTGCCTGTCAGCATCCTGAAAGCAGAGAANGGAGAAACTGGGGTTTTGGGAAGGCAGAGGATGCTTAGAGAGGGTCCTTTTCATGGAGGTCTTACCATCTGCTAAAGTTTATTATTTTCTTCTATTAATCATCCATCAGAAAGGCTGAACATATTATTGGAGTATACCCATTGTGTGATTTTCCCCCAAAATCTCATGCAGCACCTTGTCTCTGGTTAAGCTTGAACTTCATGTTGGGATACATTTCTTTAGAGGCATGTTAGTGAATAAGGACATGGGGCACAGGGTCGTGCTGCTATCTTGAAATCATAAAATAGAAAGATTCTAAGAAACAGGAAAAAAAGATAAAAAGTAAGGAGCACATTGAGTGCAGAGGGGTGCTACCTGTGGTACATCATTCCAGCTTCTGGCAGTCAGCAGCTGAGGGATCTCCTGAGGCTGAGTTTGGATTATGGTGTTTAACAGCCCTGCTGCAGCTTGGCCATCATTACTGTTTGAAGCCCATTTGTACTAATTTGTAAATTTTAGTGCTCATGACAGTCCCATAACTCATTTGTGAGAGAAATGTCCTTTTTTTTCTGTTCTTAACTTTGTGTCTCATAATTTCATTAGTTTGTGTCTGTCTGGCCCTTGAAGTTTTGAGAAATGGGGCACAATTATTTCCTGTTCACCTTCTCCATGCAAGTCATAACTTCACAGACCCCTCTCAGATCCCCTCTGCTGTTTTTTCTCCCAAGATGAAGAGTTTTAGCCTATTCTGTCTCTTTTGTCTGGAAACTGTTCCCTGTCTCTGGAGTCTTGTTTCTCTTTCTTGCCTTTTGTAGTTCTACTCTATCCTGTGTGAGATTGATGCATTGGAGCTATGTGCAAAAACTTGGGATATTCCTCTGAAGTCTTTTCCTACTAGTTTTTAATATTCTCTTTCCTTTTTAAATTCCCATGGAGCACTAAGTTCTCATTTTTAGAAAACCATCCAGGGTAGCTCTTACCTTGAAATTTTTCATAGGTTCTCACACTTGTGAAACCAAATGAATGGCATCACTCACATCACCATTCCCTCAGTAACAGCCCCAAAAAACTCAACTTGTGGAACAGGATTTCCTCCTAAAGATACAACAGTTGACTCTTCCCCATTACACCTTGCTCTCTTATGTCTCTAACGTTCTTTTAAAGAATGTTTATCAGTTTGCCTTACACAGAATCACACTTGTCTCTATTCATTCCTTCTCTGCAAACTGCTTTTTCATTTTGCATCACATTTACTGCTTCTATTCTTTTGGCACAGGCTGATTTAAGCAGCAGGCTGGCTCTGCACCATGGATAACCATTCAGCAATTTCCTCTTTGGATTTCCATAGAGCTCTTGGGTGAATGCTGTCTGGCCTTGCAGATTTGTCTTATTCATTTTATCAGCTTGAAAATCTTTTCACTTCAGTTTGAGGTATCTGTTCAGATGTGTTCTGAGAAGGAAAGGCTGCAGTGTGAGATGCATCCTCAGTATTTATTTGACTTTACTATCATGAGATAATGTGTCTTGAGTACTCATCTATCACTTATTGATCACCTATCAGTCTGAACAGCTGTCCGGAAAACTACTTGCTTTGAGGCAGCATTTGTTATTAGCTTTCAGAGCTTCAGAAAATTGCTCTTCAGAAGGTTTTTTAATACATTTATATTGACTTCTAACACTGGCTTACTTGTGTGCATGTTTCTTCCATATTCCCTTTCTGAAAGTACTGTTTAAATAAAGCCTGGGAGTCCTGAAACCATTTGACTCCTAACTTTCCCTTTCAGCTTCCTTTCAGTACAACTCTTCAGTTTTGTGTTACTGCCTGTCAGCATCCTGAAAGCAGAGAAAAAGCTCAATTACTTAAAACATGAAAGATGTGACTGGTAACCAATACATCAGTTTAATGCAGGACTTGGGTTAGTGCTAGTCAGTAAATGTCTTCCTACATTTAATATGATATAAAATACGACCCCTGCCAAAATTCAAGGCAGTTCTGCAATACGGTTTCTCCACTTTGAGGCACTTCCATGTTTCACAGCACATAAATGCATGCTCTGTGGGCATTATCAACTTTCTGACAGTTTGGTCTGGGAACTTCTCACTTCTATCCTGATCAGGGCCCTGCTGAACAGTGTACCAAAAGAACAGAGGGAAAGAGAAATTAGACTGAGGGTCTCAACAAGGTGGCCAGGATTGGGCAGGGCTCAAAAGAAGTGAATGAGAACAAATGTGATCAATGGATATGAATCTGAAGAATGCAGTGGTCTGGGTAAGCAAGATAACCTGCCAGAAATTTGGCCAAAATATGTCTAGGAACTCTTTTAAGAAGTAAATAAAAGTTTAGCCTGGGATTAGGCTGAAGATTGGGAAGAGCAATGACACAAGGGAGGACCCAGGACAAGGACAGATGGAATGGGAATGAAGTCAGGGAGATGTGAACCAGTGATAGGAGAGGTCATGCTCAGGAGATACAATCACAACCCAGAAGGATGGTGAGGAGCAAAAAGCAACGAAAAGGACTCCTTGAACACTGACTGGTTGAGGCAAACCTGCAATCAGACCTTCAAGAAAACACCCAGGTGCTTAGGCACTTCTTCTTTTTTTTTTCTTTTTTTTTTATCTCCCTGGCTGCAGACCTCAAAACTAAGGCAGAAGTCAGCACTGGTATGGGAAATATTTTGGGATACAGCCAGAGAGGACATGAGAGACAGTGCCACAGAGACTTCAGGTTCCATGGATAACTCTGAAAATGGGCTGTGAGTAGTCCCTCGCTGTACTTGCCTATGTTTGTGAAACAAGTTGATATTTATTCATGGTATCAGTGGTGTCACCCAAAGCAAAAATAGCCACAGAGCTAACACATATGAGTTTGAGCAATAGCTTATCAGTGATATTTCTGGGCTTGTCTAAAGGTAATGACACCAACCTTTTTCTAGGGGTCCTGATGTTTTGTTGGAATGTGTTTGCTGCTGGTTGAGTGCAGGACAAACACCTTCCAGCAAAGCTGTAGAGAGCAGTTTTCTAAATAAAGTCTTTCACTTTTAGGCACGATCCAAAACTATCTTTCCATTGGTTTTCAGAGGCTTTTGGATTTAGCCTCATACGCAGATTTACCAGTGCTCTCAGATGAAAAACAGTGAAGGATATGAAGTGCCAGATGGCATTAAGTGGATCTTACTGGGTTTGGAGGTAACACAGAAACCCTAAACTGAGTGGACCCAGAAATTCTGGCTGCTGAAGTGCGATTCCCCATCTGTGCTGAACATCAAGGTGGCTCAAATAAAGGTCAGGGACCCACATTACCATTCTCTGTTCCACTGGTGGCTTATAAAATATTTTAGGATGCATTGAGTGGGCTGTATGAGAACAGACTGACTAGTTTAGCAGATGTCAGCACTAGAAGAATGTCTGCCATGATCTGGTGTCTTGTCCTTTGATAGCTGTTCAAAGAGCAGGCAGGAAATTGCACTGCTGAAAAATAAATTGGATATTAGCACACCAGAAAGAGCTGATAATGTTTCTCTTTGTGATACCAGGGCTGAGCTGATCAGAAAGCCAACCTTAGCTGCCCTGAAACAGGAGCCAAGTGAAATATGTGCTGTGGACCTGACTCCAGTTTTCACGTGGACATTTTTATTCCTGTGCTTTCCACCCACCTTTGAGCAGAGCCAAACATGATGCAGAGTCAAACAAGACATTGAGGCTCTTTAATTTTCACATTCACCTTAATGTAAAACCATTTTCCTGCTACTGATTGCTCCTCATGGCATTCAGAGCCCCTGATAAATCCCTGAGATGGTAATTTGCTTTCAAATCCACTGATATATCATGGTAAGTATCAAACCTGGCCACAATCAAGGTGGAAATGGGTTGGGAGGAAAGCATAGAATCATTATGAGGATCTATTGCAGAGCTTACCTGGAAGGGAGGATAATAAAGATTTCTGTATTTAAAGGTCCAGATGTCAGTGTTCCAAATGATATTTAAAATAGGTAATGTGCACTGCACTGAGCTAGGCAAAAGAGCATTTCCAGGGCTGCTCCAAAATATTTACCTCTCAAATGCTTTCTGTCAGAAAATGCCTTTGTGGATTAAGCAATTTTTTTCCTTGAGAAATGTTTGGTTTTGGCATGAAATTTCAGATGTTTACTGAAGTTTTAGATCTAAAAGCAGCAAGTTCATTTTTAGCTGTTTCTATTTCTTTTAAGTAAAAGTCAGAATTTTTGTGAGAAAAGAAAACTCAATTTTCAGACCAGCTGTAGTTCATTCACTCTTCCAGATGAAGAAGACCCCAGATAATGTAATTTTGAGGTGTCAAGCTCTGTGTGAACATTGGAGACTCTTAGTAGGGTCTTGACTGTCACAAAACATAATTCCCTGTCATTAGAGAAATTGAAGGAAAACAAGACATGTACAAAGCCTCTAATGATAATTTCTGACAAACTCCTAAAACTTGTCAGAGTTGAAATAATGTGTACATATTAAATATATAACTGCCTTTAGTGTGAAATATTTTCACTCATGAAGGCTCTTGGAGAGGTTGGTTGAGTGACTCCCATTCCTGATGGTGGAGACTTGATGGGTTTCCAGAATTTGCCTTGCTCTCCTCACAGGCTCTGGGTTCCTGCTGCTGCTGCTGCTGCTCAGCCAATTCACCCTCTTCAGTGCCAAATCCCAGGAGGGCTGGATGAACCAGAAAATTAGTTTGACAAGGTAGACACTGCAAGAATTTGAGAGAATCTTTCTCTTTGGAGATAAGGATTTGTGCAAGTTACAAGGCCATGTGGAGTCTGTGGGGAAGGGGAAACCCAGTTCTGCAATGGAGAGAAGTGTTTCACACAGATGATGGTGGAGGTGTTATTTGGGACTGCTCAGTCACAAATCCTGGGGCAATTCAGGTTTTTAAGTTCCTTCAAGAGTTCCTCATGGGAGCTGAGCCTCCAACCCTGAGGTTCAGTGATTTGCCTGAGAGAATGAGTGCTCCTTTTCCCTGTCACCTCTGCTACCTTCAGGCACTGACAGCCCCACAGAACTGTCCCCCATGGGGTCCCACCAAGTGCTGACACTGGCTTAGGATTGGGGTACGTGTCTCCAGGCATGGCACATCTGAAGCACTCAGAGTCATTGTTTGATCATTTGGTTCCACAAACAATCCTGCTCCCTCTGCAGGAGGAATTATCCAGTTTTCCATCAGTTGATTTTGGATCTTCCCACTGTGGAGGGATCCAAGCAGTGAAGAACTCCTTAATCCCATTACTGCGGAGCCGCTCTGAATAAACTGACCCGTGGGCTGGAGGCTGTTGCTGCTGAAAGGCTCTGCATGAAAAGGAGAGGTTTAGTTCCTCCTGGGGTTGATGCACAGCCTCTGTTTTGCTGTTGAATTGCCCTGTGCCACGGAGGGAGCCTGCATTGTGCTCCTGCCCCGGAGGCTGAGAAGGCAGCACCTCTTGGCTCTGTGTTGTGCAATCCTCTTGGCCACTGACGTGGTGGATCTGCGGGGGGAGCTGCTGGAAGTGATGTGGGAAGCTCAAACCTGAAGTCATCCTTCCCTGCTTGCCAGCATGAATCATTAAATCATTTGCTTTTGCGGGCTGTGGCCAACTGTAAGCACCCGTGGAAAGGGAGAATTCACTCTCCTTCTGCCTCTGCAGCCACACAGGGCCAGATCCTAGCCTGGTGCCAGTGGCTTAACACTAATGATATTCATTCTTTTCAAAACTAAGGAAAAAGTGGGTTTTGTTTGTTTATTTAGGTTTTTTTTCACCCCTTCATATATGGTCTCACCCAGAATTTCTTCAAGGTATTTTATAAAGTGCTATTCGTGAGGGGTCAAGAACATCTCTGGATGGGTCTGAGCATCTTTCCAGAGATTCCTTCCACCTGCCCATCCTGGCAGTGTAGGGTAAGAAGGACAGAAAGAACAAGAAGGAAGTACCTGCATGCAGCTGGAACTCCCCCTTTAATACAAGGAATCTTTCCTCCCTGGTAGCTGATGGTCTGCCAGGAAGTGTCCTGTGCTTGCTGAAGTTGGGCTGCCACAGCTGGCTATGGGTGAGCTAAAGCTGTCAGACCTGGTTTTGGTTTCTGTTGGATGATCCTTCTGGCAGTGAAAAGGAAGAACTTGTTGAGATGATTTTGTTTAGATTCAACAACTTTCCTAAGCGCAAGTTCCTCCAGAAAATCCAAAGATGATGGCAAGCAATGGCTTTGGTTGATTCTGTCATCTCATTTCCCATTTTTGGGTGGAAACAAAGTGATTCTTTTTCTCTTAATTATTGAGATAACCTTTAATGCCAGGTTCCAAAGGTGGAAAGGTGCAACAGTAACAAAACCTACCCCAGCAGGCTGTGGACGCCAAAATACAGAAGAATGGCTTGAGGTGTAGAATAACCACAACTAGCACATGACTTATGGATTACTCCCGTCATATGATCAGCCCTTAGCTAGTTATAAATATTATATTAGAAGTATTAGTGAAACCAGATGGGTTGCAACCAGTCCAAAACGTGGTGAGCCTGCGGCCTGAAATAAAGAGGGATGAAGCACAATCATCTTCATGTGAGAACCAAGTACTGATGAGGACAAAGAGGAAAAGCCAGCATAGCTGGCTGTGCTGTGCACATGATGCTTGGGAAATCATTCTCCTGTGTCTCAAGACACTAAAATGTATTTCCTAAGAGTCTGCAGCCCATGTTGGATCTTTCATCCTGATGCTAATTAGCTCTGGTAATTAGTCAGATTGCTCTTATTTTGGGGAGCAGTGAAAGAAGATAGAGAATGTGAAGACCATCACCCACTGCGTGTTTCCTGCAAAGGGGCTGGACATGGCAGGACTATTCCTCTGGATGTGCCAGGATTGCTTGGGTCTGGTGCTCAGGTTGTTGTGAAGGGGGGGTTATAAAATAGATAAATGCAGCTTATAGGTGATAAAATAGGTCAATGCCTCCTTCCCTGACCCCTTCAGACGTCTGAGAAGTTAACCCCCAAATTATCAGCTCCTGATAGCAGCTCTTGCCTTAGGGTGCTAAACATTCCACATCTTGTGTTAGTTGTCCCTGTGTTAGCTCTTCTCCCAGAAATTTATTCTGGCCTTATCTTTGCTTGGAGGATCCCAAACATTCAGGAGACCTTTAGAGCTGCATCAGCTCCAAGGGCTGGACCAGGAGCACCGGGAGCACCGGGCATCCCATGATCCGCACACCTCGAATCCCGGCGAGGAGCAAGCATGAGGTGCATTATTAGCATTTGCATCAGCCCCGGCTGCAGCAGAGCCCCGGGGTTATCAGCGGGGAGGCTGATTTATCAGCGGCGAGGCTGATTTATCCCCGTGCCCGGCCTCGGAGCGCTGCGGCCGGCTGGGAATAGCCGGGGTGGCGCAGGTGGCCCCGTGTGACAGCCCGCAGCCCGCGCAGCTGACAAAATATGCCCGGCATCTGGCACTGTCCCCTCGTGTCTGTGCCTCCAGGCTGGCATGCCAGCCCCGAGCAGCCGGTGCCTGCCGGCGGGGCCAGGGCTGGATCCTTACACAAACACACCGGGGAGGCGGCAGGGGAGCGCTGCCAGAGACGGATTTGGCCCCGCCGTGCAAAGCAGCTCTCGGTCGTGCTTCCAGCCCTGTTTGTGAGGTCCTCAGGAACCTCGCCTGTGCCTGCACCTCGCCTGCTTCCCCCGGCCAAATGTGAGTCACCCACCTGGTCCTCTAGAGATGCCGAGCTCTGCAGCTGGTCCCCAGGCAAGTCCCTCTGCCTGCTCTTGTCCCTCTCCAGTCCTGCTGAGAGGCTCATGGAGGTGCTGAGGCTGGCAGGCTTGGTGAGGACAGGACATCCATCCTGCCTGAGCCATCATGGGGAAACTGCCTGGCAGCTTCTCCTCATCCCCCATCGTGAGGTTGAGCTGCTGGGTTGGATGACTTTGGGCTGTGGCCTTGCTTTGGTGGGTTGTTGAGGGCTGTACACACTTGCAGCAATACATGGATACAAATGACTAATAATAGGAAAGCATGTGCTGGGTCTATGTCCACTCCTTTCCATCCCAAAAAGGAATGGGCCCTCTCCAAGAGCCCTAACCTTGTCTTGAAGGCCAGGTCAACATGCTTTGCTGATGAGGTGGCCTGAATTTCATCTCCCTCATATCACTTTTGGTTCTTGGCAGAGAGTCCGTTGCTTATAATACAACTTACCTCTTTAAAAGGGCTGTTCATCTGAAAGGCCTTTAAAAAGAAGCCAAGAAAATTATTTCCGTGTTCCAGATGGGGAAACTGAGGTGTGAGAAACAAAACTGCTTTCCCCAAGTTATGTAGCAGCACTAAGGCAGAAGCAAATGGCTCCGTCCTGCCCACCTCTGCTGGCCACCCTGGCTTGATCTGTGGCTGTGGAACACAGGACTGTGGAACAGAACTCACTGTGACATTTGTCCTTTGGGGTGATTAAGTGTGTCCTCAGTTTCCTTCCTCACTGCCCATCAGTGCTCCCTTAGACCACAATGAGGGTGTTCCTGGGAAGAAGGAGGCACTTGCAGGCAATAAAGTGTCACCTAGAGCAGTTGTATGGGCTGGACACACCGGAGTGATACTTTTTACAAGGATTAATCATGTGGAAAAGGAATTGGTGAAATGTTTTTTTCCCCCAACATATTGTCAGGAACTTGGGTATTTTGTTAAATAATGGTTAAAGATACTTTAAGATAAAATCAAATAATTGTCACTATTTTTCTGTGCATAAACTTTGCGTGAAACAGTCTCTTTCTTGAGATTAAAAAAAGCACAGTAAGGAAATTAAAAAGTTACAATATCCGTTTTACAGTAGCAGGATGTAGGGAAGGGGGATTCTTCTCAAGAAACTGGTTCTTGAGATTCTCCCACAAGGAACTGGTGACTGACCTGGGAGTACAATCCATTTGAAATAATGGTCCAGCGATCTATTGACAAGTTCTTGTTCAAAGTATCAATCTTAATAAGATGAAAATGGATGCAGAAAAGGAGAGTGATGGAGACCTTGAATGCTGAGGGCATTTTAGTTCATTCTCCCACATAGCTGGATCAAGAGTCAAGATCAGGATGAAAATGCAAAAAGAAACGTGTTGAAGGAGAGACAAGAGTGATCAAGCTAAAACCATCTTTGCTGGACCAATGACTCTGGAAACCAAAAATGGGAGGAAAGCAAAGCTGCATTTCAAGTGAGCATTGTGTCCTGAGCTGAGGTTGCAGTTCAAAGCCTGATGGTCTTTGGACTTAGGTGGGCTGGTGGCTGTGCCACTGGGCACCACGGCACCACAGTGCAAGGGCAGCTGCCAGGTCAGGAGACATGGGCAGAGGAGCACAGGGACAGACCCTGCTTAAGAGAGCCCTCAGAGATCCCTTCCTGCTGACCATAGCTGTGGTTTGCCTCCAAACATCTACACTTTCTCTCCAATTTTTTCATGGATTGATACGATTTGTCTTTGCAGTAGATCACCTCTCCTCCTTCTGCAGCCTCAATCTCCTGGGTGGCTTCTCCCTGTGGAGTGGTGAAATTGTGGTGGAAATTGGGTGTGGTGGTGGTGTTTAACTGTGAAAATGCTTCAGAGTGGGACTGAACCCTGCATATTTGGAGTCTCAGGTAAAACTTGGTCTTTGGGTTTGCTTTCACAAGAGGTGCCCTCCCTCTCACACATTGGGTTTTATTCATATGGATGGAGAAGGCAACAACGAGGGCAATTTTACTGCTCTTTTTTACCTCTGGAGAGCTGCCACAGTCGACATCAGCCCATCATGTGCTGGTGACTGCGCTGCATTCATCTGCTGGCTGAACACTGATTTCCCCTGTTAGCAAAAAGGGCAGATCCCTCATGCTGCTGCTTGCTGCAAGTCAGGCCACCTCCTCGTTTAGAGCCTCTCCTGCTGGGACACTTTCCCTCCCTGGCCTATTTGGGCTCTGTGTGCAGCCTGGCACTCTGCAGAAATGATACAGCAATGAAAAAGTGCAGATGTGCAGAAGAAAATGCCTGTTGGGT
Organism: Alaudala cheleensis; assembly: GCA_013398995.1. NCBI lineage: Eukaryota > Metazoa > Chordata > Aves > Passeriformes > Alaudidae > Alaudala > Alaudala cheleensis. Next base: position 223,253 of record VWYE01029193.1, read on the forward strand.
TTTTCCCTCCTCCTGTGCTGTGGGGAGTTAATGCACATTGTTCATTAGGGGAAACTTTTCTTTTTGTCTTTTACCTAATTTCTCCACTCCCACAAAGCATATTGACCTTGAAAAAAAAAAAAATCCTGCTGCTTCTCGAAAATTTAAACAAAAGTCTTTACTGTAGAGTTTGATACTTGTTGCTGGAGGAAAAAAAATATTCTAGTTTGCTGGAGGGTATTTTTGGGTATTTTGGATGGGGTGCTGTGCCATCTTCCTGCCCCATCCCCTTCTTGGGGCTGCCCTCAGGCCTGGCACTGTGCTGCATCTGCTGCAGGCAGGATTCAGGATTCAGCCTCATCCATCCCAGCGCAGCCACTTCTGCCAGATGTCACTGCTGTGCAGCCGAGCAGACCCACGGGGGTATTCCTGCAAGAACGTGCCTTTCAGAAATACCACTCTCCAGCTCCCCAGCCTCAAAACTGCTGGGGCTCTGTTTGCCCAGAAAAAAAAAAAAAAAGGCAACATGCACACACAAGGAAAAAAAAAATTCTGAAGGCATCCAGTTGCTCCTGGGCAAATTGCCAGTGATTGAGTGACCTGCTGCTTCCCCAATATTGCATTCCGCTGGCATGTCTTTAGCCCTGGCTGACGCCAGCCATCTAACTCACCCCCAAAGCAAACATTTCCAGTTGGCACCGCTGCCTTGTTTTTCTGAAGAACCGATTCATGCCTCCCTTAAAAAGTTTTACTATATCCATTTTTTTTTCTATTTTTTTTTCACTTTTTTTTTTCCCCCTGGTGTGTGGAGCCACCGGGGAACGGCAGCTGCTTCAGGGATTTCTCCTTAAAATATAGGAGAAAAAAAAAGAAGAGAGAAGGATGGAGGGGGGGGGATTTTTTGCCACCTCCCTTTTTAGCAAGCATGATAAATCCATTCAGAGCGCTCCTTGTGCGCGAGTGTGGAAACCTTCTGCTAAAAGAGTTATTCTGTTCTCATTCACAGATAATTGCTCCCCGAGGGGCCGGGCAGAGAGCGAGGAGGAGAGACTGATAATCCGGGAGGACATGGATACAAATATCAGGCCGCGGCGCTGAGTGCCTGCTTAATTTATTGGGAACGAGCTGTTACTCAGCACTTTGCAGGATTAGACCCGCTGTAATTCTGTTATTTAAGGAGAGGCAGAGCCGAGCGACGGCAGCAACCCACCCGGGGCCGTGGTGGAGACGGGCGGCGTTGGAGAGGAGCACATGCTGGTTTATTTTTTACGCTATGGAAAGAATGAGCTTTTAGGACACAAAGTCCTGGCGGCCGGCGAGGGGGAGGTGGGAGGGGAGTGAGGGGACAGCCTGGCTCCGAGCTGGCCGCCCTGGAGTGCAGACCCAGCTTAGGGCTGGGGGATGGCAGCAGCGGGGCTCCCCCGGGCGGGGCGCGGAGCTGGTGCCGGACAGGTGGGTGACAGCAGCCGGCAGCACCCAGGTGACAATCTGGACCGCCACCAGAGCCTGCTGGTTCCCGCTTAGAACACAGAGTGGGTGTTGCGTTGATTATTTCTAATTGTGTAGTGAACCAGCAGCCCTCTGGTGGGCTGCTCTTACCCAGGGCTTCACTAAAAAAGTGAGAATTCAGCCCCCTTCCAACGTCAGGTTTTCCTTGGGCTCTCTCTGCATCCTCAAAATGGGGGTGAATTACCCAGCAGGATGCCAAGAAGCTTGAACAGAGTAAAGAAAGATGCCTTCTCTTTACCTTCGTCTTTACCTTCGTCTTTACCTTCATCTTTGCCTTCTCTTTGCCTTCATCTTTACCTTCTCTTTGCCTTCTCTTTGCCTTCTTGTCCTGATGGACCTCTTCTTTCATTCTGAAATCCCTGTGGTATTTGATGCAATTATCTGAATTTTCACTCGCCAGTGAAAACCCTCCACCTTCTGGGAAATCAAAGGCCTGGAAAGAAATGTTTAGACTTTCTGGCCCAGTAGGAAGTTGCAGTGACATTAAAATATAGTGGCCTTTTCTGTAGAAGGTTTCTTTCTTTGGGGAAAATAAATGTATTTATCTGATTGTCTATGAAAGAATCTAACACAAAGAGCCTGAACATGACATGCTGGTTTTTCATGGGGTGGTCAAACAAGGATTCTCTCTGTAGTAATTTGAGCTATTTACTTCTCCCAGGTTCTTGGGAATGTTTCTCACCTGACTCTCTATATGTTTGAGTACCCATTCAGCAGGGGAAAGAAAATCAACAAGCTCTTAGAAAAGTCATTTTCTCCTTGGACACATCTTGACACACACTGTCAAACCAGAAGCTCCCACTCTGTCCATTTTTGCAGATGGGGAAACTGAGGCAGCACGGATGAAATTAATTGTTTGAGGAAAATTCTGTTGGGTAAGGCAGTCACAGAGCACTGTCAATCTTTGTTTAATACAGCTGTTGCAATAAGAGAACTGAATGCCACTTCAGGGTTTCTCCCCATATCAAATTATTTCAGAAGAGGTTTCTTTGTGGCAGAAGGAATAGAGAACCCTGGTGATGCTGGGATAAATGCTTGCTTACAATTCCCTTGAATGCATTATTGGGTAAGATTAATGGTGATTTTCAATCTGGAGGCTGAGGGTTGCAACCCTAAACTGAGGATATTTTCCCAGCTTTTTCCAGTTTTCCCTTGGAAGATCAGTAATTGCTCCCCTCCTCCTCTACTTCTTGATTCCTGAGTGGTTTTTGGCCAAAACGACCCCGTGCTCATTTCATAGTAGCAGCTAGAAGAAAAGCTGACAGCTATGAGGTAGTAAAGACAAATGGTGGAAGGGAGAGTTTGGGAAAGCGGGTCTCAGGCTGTGCTTATGAGGAGTGATGACAGCAAACCCGTTTCTCCAGCAGAGTGAAATGTGAAGGGGAATACTTTGCTCTTTCAGACTGCTAATGTAAATAAAAGGCACACAGAGGGACACGGGCAGGTTAACAATCAATTAAAAGCAAATTTCCCTCCCTGTGTGATGTTAGAAGGCTGTGGGTGATATAACATGAGACAGGGATGAGACACCCTGGCAAGTTTCTTCAGCAGTGCAGAGACTTTAAGCACGTTACTGAACTGGGAGAACCAGCCCAGCCCATACTGGGGTTTCCCCTTTGGTTTGCAGTTTCACCTTCTGTGAGTGCTCGAGGGATACCTTTGAATTCATACAAACAATTCACTTGATTTCAACAAGAAGAAAAATGATAATGATTCCACTGATGTCTCAAAACAGGCCACAGGCCTAATGTGATCTGACTGTGTCCCTTAAACATCTTAATGGTGCTGAGAACACAAGTTCATCTCCCTGGATATGTCATTCTTTAGCTGTTGTCTGATGGATTGATTTAGTGATGATGTTGTAATTCCATGACATCATATATAAGTTTTTCAAAGCATTTCCATCTGGTTTCAATGCCATCATCAAGCAGGAGCAGAATGGGAACGTGTGTCATCAACAAAAACCAAGGTTAAAAGAGCCAAAAGAAGCAGCTTCTTTCAGTCTGTGGTATCAGAGGCACAAAAGTGCAGGGCCCACAACACCCACCTGGATTTCCATGTTTTACCAGCCATGGTTTTCACACTGCACTGCTCCTCATTGGTACTCCTGGTGGAGATGAGGCATGGCATGGCCAGTGCCTGCACCCTGGACACGTGGTAGCTGCAGCACATTTGGGAAAAAGCCAAAGGAGATGTGCCCACAACCTGCTTGGCCCCATCATGCCTGATCCAACCTTCCCTGGGAGCTGTGGTTTGGATGGGTCCCTGGGCTGATCCTGCAGCCTGGTGGGATGGGGGAGCTGCAGCTGGTGCAGGCTTCAGCCTGTGCTGCATGGGCAGGACAAGACCAAGCCCGTGTGGGGTCGGTGTCTGGGGAAGCTGCTGTCCTGCCATTGCAGCTGCCCTGCAGGCAGGAGGAGGAGGGGTGCTGGCTGCCCCAGGACTAACCCCAAGGCTGCCCTGTGTTCCTGTGTCCCAGTGGCTGCTCCAGCTGTGGCAGCAGTTGCTGTCTGTGGCTTGGTGTCACCTTGTGCTGTCCCACAGTGTGCCCACCCCATGGATAGGCACAGCTGGGCAGCATCTCTCACAGCACCAATGCCATCAAAATGTTGCTGATTTGGATCACAGCATCACAGAATATTCACAGGTGGAAGGGACCCTCAAATCCAGCTCTGAAGCGAGTGACCCATACAGGGACTGAACCCACAAGGTTGGTGTTAATAGCACCAGGCTCTGTGGCTGCCCTATGAGCACCTGGGTCTTGTAGAGCTCAGTGTGCAGCCTCACAGCTGAGCTGTCACAGAGGGAAAGTGCCCTGTGCCATCTCTGCTGTGCTGCCAGTGTCTGTGTGCCTTGGTTCCCCGGGACACCCCATGTCCTTGGGCACCTGGCAGGAGAAGAAGGATCAGCACTTGGGTTTCTCTCCAAGAGCCTGTCCTCACGTGGTGCAGCTGCTGGTGACAAAATGACCCACTGATGTTGATGCCAGGGTCATCTCTGAGGTGAAGTGCAGCTCACTTGTGTTCCCTTTCTGCACATCACAGGACACAGTCCCAGCCTGACCCTACTGAACCAGATAAAGGTTCCCTGTGGCCTCAAATGACATGAGCAAACCTCTTGCTGGGTGCAGGCTGCCCTGGTCTCCCTGAAACCCTCCTCTCCAAGCATGTGCTTCAGCCAAAAAAATGAGGTGTTAGCAGACACAGAACTGTACAACTCCCTACTCTGTTTCCTAATTGTCTTTCTCATCTGGTGAGGAAGGGTGGTTTCCAAGGGTGGTTTCTTTACTTTGGAAGGTTCAAAACCAAACTTCCACACTCCCCCCCAGTCAGGCCTGGGCTGTGGTTTGAATTTTGCTGCTCAAACCCATGCCTGGCTCTGATCTTTTAGTGCCCAGCACTCCCATGCTTTCCTAGGGAGCACATAAATAGCATCACAACAGTCCTGGGGCTTAGGAACCAGAATGCAAATAAAAGTACACTTAATAAAGTTTATATAGCCCCTGTTTTTGAAGGCTGTCTCATGACCTGGGTGCTTGACTTGTGAGTGTGACAGCTTGCCCCCGGCTACAACAAACAACTTCTCATCACTCAGTGAGCGATGGGCAATGCCAGCAGCCTGTCTGAAACCCTGCTGAGAACGTAGATGCTGGATGCAGATTGTGCTGTTACATTGTGCAAAAATAAATGGTACATGGAGGGAATTTATGGGGATGCAGCCCCGGAGCTGGCTAAGAGCATTCTCTAGCACCATCTAGTGCTCTGAGAGCCCAGGTTCTTAAAGAATGCTGAGGTTTAATCATCGTATAGATCAATACCGAAGGCAATTTGAGCACCGTGGTGCAGAACCGTGAAGTGATGCGTATCTTGCAATATATTACATGAAAGGGTGAGCATTAAATTAAGTGTCGGCCGTGAACCAAGGTAATAAAATGTGGCATGTATATTGCAGACAATGCAGATTTGTGATTTATGCTGGCTGGGCTCTGAAAGCAAGGATCCATATTGTTAAAGTGCACTTTAAATCATTTCAGGAATCAGAATGGATTAGTACATTCAGACTTCAGGGGCTGAACTTGAATGTCCCCGAAGTATTAAAATGTCTCCTCCCTTTCCCCTGGGCATTGCTGCTTTTTTCTCTCTATATCTTTGTCCTTCTCAAAACATGTCCTATCTTAACATCATAGAATCATAGAAAGGTTTGGATTGGAAGAGGCTTGAAAAACCATTTAGTTTCAACTCCTCCCTATGGACAGGGCCACCTTCCACTCGACCAGGTTGTTCAGAGCACCATCCAGCCTTGAACGCTTCCAGGGGTGTGTAATCCCCAGTTTCTCCGGGCAACTTGTTCCTTAATTTACATAGTTGCTATTTGCAAGACTACCTTCAGGACTGATGGGATTAATTCCCAGAGGAGAATACCCTAGTTGAGAGAAACAAAAGGAATAGCAACAAGCAACCATCAACACCTCCAGCAGCTGAAAGGAGAGTTGCTCCCTCTCTGGCTGTTGAACTGGGTGGGACTGGGGACAATTAATTCTGTAGAGGATACCAGCTGTTTAATTAAAAGCCCAAAATTCAATCAAAGTTTGTCTGGCACATTCTCAGTAGTCAATGAAATGCACAGTAGATCTGGGGCCAAGTTTTGAGTGCCAGGAAGGGAAAACAATGGCCCTATGCTTTTCTTTAAATATTTCATTTTCCTTATTTGTTTAGCAGATGAGAAGGTGTTGTTGAGCTGTGAACCAAACTTGTGATGTTTTCTGTTTGTTTTTATGCCTGCCTATCTATTGTATGATGTACCTTAGCTCACTGCTTTCAGGGCTTGTCCAACTCTGACAGAGGAGATATTTTTTACCATGTAAAACAAATGTAATTTCTCTGGCACTGTATTTACCCAACACCACCATTTTGAATGTGGCAAAATTGTTAATTTGGAGATGGTACTAATGCTTCTTGTAGCAAATCTTGTCAAATATCAGGGGTTTTTTTTCCTGAATGTCTTTGCAGTAACTGAAGTAACCAGTAGCCAATGACAGGTGGATCTTTTCTGCCTCTTTCCTATGTTCAGCTGGTCTTTCTCTCTTCTCCATCACCACACTAAGCCAAAGCAAGAGACTCATAGAGTACATGCTTTACCCATTAAGCCATTACAATCCCAATCAGTAAGTTAGTTCAGCTCATCTGCATTCACTTCTCAGACTTTTGTTTATATATTCATTTTTTTTCAGGGTCAATGGCAGTGAAGTTTTGGCTGGAAAGTTATGAGTGAGAGTTATTAGGGCTTCATGAAATTTCAGCACAAAAGCAAATCAGCCTCTAAGGCAGACACAGCAGCCTGCTGCATGATTTGTGCTGGTGCCAGGGGTTACAGGAGGACAAGGAGCCTGTACTTGAGATGTAGCCCACAATATTTTGGCATGCAAGTGAGGATGGGACACTGCACCTCCTTATGGCATCCCCATCACCAGCACTGCTGCAAGTCTCTCTTCAAGAAAAACCCTCCTGAGCCAAACTGGCACAAAGCAAAAGGGGTAAAAAAGACAGCAAGAGGTGTGTGGTCATGCAGGTTACTCCAACCCTCCCAACATGGGCTAGCAGTGTTTTGCAGAGCATAGTAAAGAATACAGGGTTCTCTTTATTAAAGTTAAGTGCCAAAATTATTTTCATGGACCCACAAAATCATGAAGAAGAAATGGGAAGAGGCTCAGCACACAAAACCCTTGAATGGTTTGGGTTGGAAAGGTATCTTTTAAACTAGGTGAGACAAAATGCATGAAATTGTGCTGATGGGGAGCAGTCAGAGATGAGGAGCACATGGCCAGGCAGCATCCCTGCTGGTACAGTGGGTCTGATTGCACTATGGATACAGAACTCCAGGTTTTGCCTTGCCAGCACTGAATAAGTGGGATCACCCCTCTGGACCTGCTGGCAGTACTTTGCCTAATGCAGCCCAGGATGCCACTGACCTTGACCACAAGAGTATGTTTCTGGTTCATGCTCAGTTTGGTGTTCAGCAGCACCCACAGGTCCTTTTCCATCAAGCTGCTTTCCCACTGGGTGGTCTCCAGCATGTCCTGATGCCTGCATTTTTTTCCTCACCAGGTGCAGGATTTGGCATTTCTCATTACTGAATTCCATGAGGTTCCTGTTGTCCCATTTCTGCAGCCCACTGAGGTCCCTCTGGGTGGGTACACAACCCTCTGGCACACCAGCCACTGCTTCCAGTTTGGTGCCACTGGCAAACCTGCTAAGGGTACACTCTGCCCCATCATCCCAGCTGTTAATGAGGGGGTTAAACACGGCTGGGCTCTGTGTGTGACCCCTGGGGGACAATCACTTGTTGCCCTCCAACCAGACCCCACACCACTGAACATCAACCTCTGCTCCCAGCCACTCAACCAGGTGTCAAGCCAAATCCCTGCCTGTTTATCCAGTACTTAAACCAACAGCCTCTCTATAAAGATCATAAGTGAGACAATGCCAAAGGCCTCCCTGAAGTGCAGACAATGTTCACTGTCAGTCCAGGCAGACAATGTCTATCAGTAACAATCTTAGAATGAGGCTTTCTTTTTTAGGGGTAACTTTGCAAAAGATCTAATCCAGAGCTGACCCACACTACCTGTGGTTTAAGAGAATTCCAATGGTATGGGGATATAGGTAACTGCAGAAAAACAAGCATCACTAGAAGTGCCCAAGAGAAAGCAAAAAAAAAAAATCATACAGAGTGTATGAATTTACACTCTGTCAGGGCAATTGTATTACTGTAATAATGCACTTTTATTTGTAATGGAGTGCCTGCTTGTTGAAAAAGGTGCCAAGCAAATGCATTCTCAGCTTTTGAGGTTTGACCTTCCTACAATGTAAAAATTCTCATTGAAGGTCTGGGATTTCTTTTCTTGTTCCTGGTTCTTCAAATAGAGAAGGACCATCACCTTGGGAAGAGCAGTCCTCTGCAGACTGTGATTGTTTATTTCATCTAAAGAACAATCTCCCAAATATTTAAAAATGTTTATTAAAAAAAAAAAAAGGCACAAAACCCCAAAACCTTAAAATCAAAATAGTTGGATTTTCACTTACTGGAAAAAAAAATTCTCATAAGCAGAGCTGGCTCCATTTTAGCAATATGCTTCACCAAAAGCTATTTGAAAAACTTGCCAAAAAAACCAAAAATCAAATCTGTTTAAAGACATTTTTATTCTTGTCTTGTTCTGCTCTAATTCAACGTCCCCTTTACAAAAATTTGAAAACCTACATTTTTAAAATACCTTTAGAGATGCACAATACAGAGGATCAGGTAGAATATTTTACAGCAACAGACTTGGCTAGAAAACCTGGAGTCTGAATCTAAACAAGAATGTCTCCAAAGCTGTGGGGTTTGGGTTTTCTTGAAATAGCAGGTGGCTGTTCAGATAAGAAATGCTGGTTCTGCCCATTACACAGACAGGAACCAGGTGCAAGGTGCAGATCTGCACTGGAACTTCCTGAAAATTTGGGAGACTGCAGCCAAAATGCTTCTTGGATCTGATCACTGCTGCACTTCCAGTTATAATTATTGTATTATGGTGTGTCAAATTGCTACTGAAAGCAGAGTCTGAAAACATACATACTTCATTATGGCAATGAGAACCTTGCTAAAAATTAATCATCACAATTAGTAATGAGCAATGCTGTGCTTGGATATTGTTTGACTTCACAGAAGATGAGTGCTGCTGTTGTGCCATGTGCTGTTACAGAGTCACAGAATCATGGAGTGGCTGAGGTTGGAGGCAGCTCTTGAGATCTAGTCCAGCCTTGGGACCTAGTCCAGCTTTGAGGTCTAGACCAGTCCTGAGATCTAGTCCAGCCTTGAGATCTCGTCCAACACTGCTCAAGCAGTGTTTTCCAGAGAGGGTTGTTCAGAACTGTGTCCAGTCTGGTTTGAATCATCTCCAGATCATCACCAGGCAACTTGGTCCAGTGTTTGACCTTCCTCACAGTAAATATTTAATGTGTTTTACTTTGTGCCCAGTCGCTCTGGTCCTGTCAGTGAAGTCTAATCCCCTGTCTTCATTCTCTTCCACAGGGTATTTATAGACATTGATAAGATCCCCATGAGCCTTCTCCTGTCCAGGCTGAGCAGACCCAGCTGTCTCAGTATCTCCTGATATGAGAGATGCTCCAACCCAGTAATCATCTTTGTGACCCTGTGCTGGGTCACAATAAATAAAGCCCCAATCAATCTGTGTCACTCTTGCACTGGGGGAGCCCAGAAGTGGGCAGAGTTCTGGGACACATCCTCAGTGATTTTCATCCTACCTGACTTTGTGTCACTGGTCACAACCCCCTGGGCTTAGTGGTGCAACCAGCTTTTAATCCATTTCACTGTCCATGTATTGAACCCATAATTTGTCATCCTATTTTAGGTGATGTTATGGGACACATGACAAAAGGTACACTGGTCAAAGTAAACAACATCCACTGCCCTCCCCTCATGCATCAAGCTGGTCACCTCATTGTGGAGAAATCAGATTGGTCAAGCATGATTTCCCTTTTGTAAATTATTGCTGGCTACTCCTGAATACACTTCATGTTTTGAGGTCAAGGTGTGGGGGAGAGAAAATAAAGAATGTGATCTCCAGTGGGAGAGGTTTGGAAATGCAAACACTCATTTGGGCCACTGAAGAGCCTCAACACAATCCCACTACTACAAGGAGCTAATGCAAGGGCAGCTTAAGTCTAAGAAAAGACCCACAGAGTAGGGAGATGAGAGAAATTTATGCCTGAAAAGGCTGGCTGCCAAATAAGCAAAACTGGGCTACAGCTGGGATTTCTGAGGACACATCTATGCTTGTGCAGTCCTTGCCATGGCTGGAAATACTGGTGGGTACTGGATTCCTCTGCTGTCAGATCCAGACCTGATCTAACACCCAAACACTACCTGGAAGCTCAGTCTTACACTGACCTTGATTTGTTTCATTGCTCTGTTTGCTTCAGTCCCATCACCCCTGAGTAAATGTCAATTTGCATGCAGAGAACATTTTAATTATCTTTCTTCCAGCTCTCACTCAACATATTTAGTCAGGACAAGCATTCAGAGGTGCAAACTTTCCAGTATTCTTCTGTGCTGCTTCTGTGCACAGGGAAATCAACTCTGTTACCTGTCAGGGAGGAGGAAGAGGTAAGGTCATGAGTGGCTAAAAACTGTGCAGGGGGAATTCTCAGCTGGTGTAAGCTTGTTTTCTCCTGTATTTTTACAACTTATTATTAAATAAATAATGAGATCTCAGCTATGAGAAACTCATCTTTATAAGCAAATCATCTATTTTCCACTTGGAATGCACACTAGAGAAATCAGATGGTGTCTGGTAAAGCTGGAGCTTATTATTTTTTTGAATAGACAAGACATTAACAATCTGAGTGGGACTGCAGAAATGTGTGTTGTTGAAGATGTAGTTACCACCTGAGGATGTGCAGAAGCCTCATCTGCACTGGATATTAGATGGTGGTGTAACCCAGGTGGCTGATCAGAGCCCCACTGAAGTTTCCAAGAGGCCTGTATTCAGAGAATGTACCACATAAAAATCACTGAAGATGAAAAGCAAAGAAATAGTGGCTTTAATTCTGAGGTAAACCTTGCTGTGGCATTGGATAGTCCATTTCCCAGCCCATCCTCAGAGCTCTGCACCACTGAACCAGTTAGTCACAACCCATCCTTCATCCTCTGCCTCCAGATGGCTTTCCATTGCCTCAAGGGTATTTAAAGAGTTCTTCTGAGGGAATGGAAAAGCAGTACATGGCTGACTCATTGCAAGAGCTTTCCAGAAATGGCCAACACCTCTGTTATGGAAAAATTCACATCCCTGGAGGAGATCATATAAAAACTTTGACAGGACTTTATCCAGCTGAGATAAACTCACTCATGCAATTGGGCAAAAGTACCAAGATTTATGCCACTTGTTTAAAATAATGTTTTCTTTAGGTTGTTATATATTATTTCACACTTCATCTCACTTTTGTACATCCTACCTTTAGCACTTTTCTCATATTTGTGGGTCTGATTTTACGCTTACTGAAAATCAGACATTCGAATGTACATCTAAACAACTGCAGCAGCAATTTCCTTGGGTTTCTGAGGCAAACATCTAACTGCCTAAATTCACTCAGCAATTTGCACAAAGGTCTGACTCATCCTGAGATTCAGATGAATGAAGGAGTTTTAAGACACTTTGGAGCTGGGTCATACATAAACTCAGAAGAAACTTGCCAGTTATACCAGAATCCCCTGAAGTGTGCACCCAGTGCATTTCTTTTTAAGAAAATGGTCATTCAGCATTGAGCTGGGGGTCGAATTTGAAGCTCTGAGCTACTTTGCACATCTGCTGTAGAATCTGAAGAGGGAAGGGATCCTGTGAAAGGTGCTGGGCAGAGAGTTATTTTATTAACACCTGTGGAAAACAACCTCAAATATCCAGCTGGTGACTGTCAGGTTTTCTCTTCTGCTCCATTCTGCTGATAACCACATCACCTTTATGGGGTAATGTTGGACACCTTGACCTCAAAATCAGGGCCAAACCCTGCTCAGCTCAGGAGGGGAAGCTGTTGACCTTCCACAGGTTTGAAAGGCCTGGAAATAAATAGGGCATGTAGACCAAGAAAACTTGCTTTTCCATAGTGACCTGCATGGTTTCCCCCTCCTTAACTGCCTGCTCTCCAAGGCAGGTCTCTGTGCCCCATATTGGTTCACATGAAACGAATGAAATCACAGCATAACATTTTCCATGCCTCATATTGTGTCCTTGCTGCAGTGACTTACACACTGCTTATAAAATATTGGCTCCGTCTGCTTCAAGGGGAGGAGTGGGGGTGGAGAGAGAGAGAGTCCCTTTCACTTGCCTGATTTATATGTCAAATATAAAACTGAAATGAAACATGTGGCTGATTGCCTACAAAGTTTTATGTCAGGTGTAGAAGTCAGTGGCCCCACTCATAAATCACGCTGCTCATTTGTAGCTGTTGCAACAGATTTATGCAATTTATAACTGGGTTATTGAGCTATGTCATCAGTGCAGGCATTTTCTTACTAATAAAAGCGCTGCCAAATTGAGAGGTGGTTTGTAAAGCAATTGGCCATAACTTTTTTGATGGGAGGAGGGAGACACCTTATTGTTTGTAATCCATTAAAACAAAAAGCTTGTGAAGGTTCTGGGCCCCTCCCTGATCTTCAAGGGCTTTATTTCTTCTCTGGGGACCTGCAAAACAAGCTCCTTATTCATAACTGTGAGATGAAGCTGTGAGGATGATGTTTCCACTGGTGATTCATGTGATTTACTCAGAATGTTTGATTCATCCCTGAAGAAAAACAACCCCTGGCTGAGGGACAGATGCTTATGGGGATTTGACATTTGATTTTAGCTGGGTTATACAGGGTTATGAACAGGGATGGTTTTTCTCTATAAAACAGCTTTCCCTGGAGCAGGAAACTAGATTAATGCCCTAAAATTTTGCCCCTGGTCTGTATTTGTAGAGGAAAGGGGGCATTTCTGTAAGGTTTCTGTTGGACTCTGTCTCCTGAAATTCTTCTTCTGAAGGTTTGTATTGTGCAGGAGGTTGTTAAACCAGTGGCACCTCCCAAAAGGGGAAGGATGGAATTGCTCTGAGGGGTGAAGAGCCTTGGGTTTCAGGATGCCTTAGGGTGGAAGATGCCATGTGATATTTGCTACATCTGGGGGATTCTCAAGCCACAGTGAGGTTCTTCACAGAGACTGGGAAATAGAATTAGTTGAAACTCCTGGGAGTGGCTCCAAAAGGGACCCAGTAGGTCCTCTGGGTTGGAACCTCAAACCAGACAATACTGCTCATAAACTGGAACTTCTTAGTTCTCATTCATAACAGGTGATTTCAAAATCCTGGGTCTGAGCACAGAGTTCTTACTGAATTTGAGTTCAAATTTATGTTAAAATTTCACAACTGGGTGTTCTTTTAATATTTTTCATTAAAATTTAAAAATATGTGTAATGTCAAGAAATCATTCAATCTTCTGATTCAAAAGTAACTTTAAAAAAATAACTTTATGTTTGAAGCCGCTTATCATTAAAAATTACTAAAAAGACACAGATCTACAGTGATTTGAAACTCTACTATTATGGGAGCTTTCTACAAAACGTCCCCCAAAGACTGTATTTGAATCTTATTTAATTATGATTATTCGTAAAAAAATGAGAGAGGCCCTCCCCTAGTGGTCTCTGTCAGATCATTACAACTAAAACTCAAGTCAGATTTCATTGTAGCAGCAGCTTGTACAGCAAATGAGGAAACAAAACTCTGCCCTTCAAGAGAGGAGTTTCTGAGTGAAGGTTATGAAAAAATCTCAGCACTTTTATTAAAACCACTCAAAAGTGATGATATTTTTGATGGAAATGTTGAATTTGTTGTAATTAATGTAATATATTTTCTTTGAAATAATTTGTTTACTTCTTTATTTTGCTGGGAATATACACAGGGCTGTGAAGGGTAGTGAGGACGCACAGATATTGGTGTTTCACAGGGCAAAAGCCAAGGTTTAGAAACTTGGTGGAAGTTGTATGGGAGGTTTGTGGTCATGTGATATTTCTTGGGGATGTATCACTTGTGTTTCTTCTTTGACTGATGCACTCTTTATGGAATCACAGGATGGTTTGGGTTGGAAAGGACCTTAAAGATTATCTAGTTCCAACCTTCCTCCAGAAGCCCAGTCCTGTTCCATGTGCCTTGATCAATGCAGAAGAGGAAGGAAAGCCAAAAATCTTCATGACTGAGCTTAGCTCTGAGTATTTGGTGCTCTGAAGGCTGGGGCCATGTAATGTTATTAGTGATGGTGTTGGATCCAGCCCAGCAATGAGGATGAGCTGGAATTCACCTAAAGCAAGCAGGATCCAAATATGAGGCTTAAAGTTCAGTGGCTGCATGGGTGTTTTGTTGTATCTGGGGAAAAGCAAAAGCTGGTTGGGAAGATAGAAATGTGATCCTAATGCTCCTGTTACATTTATTGCAGTGAGCAAGACCAGCTTGAAAGTTTGGCCTGGTAAAGGGAATGAGTACCCTGATGTCTGTGCTGCTCTGGAGATAGGTTGGGCAAGATATGGATACCCCAAATCTTGAGACAGTGCCCATCATTCATTAATTCCAACTCCACTTGAACTGCAGCTGCCTTCCCCTGCCATGCACAGTTTTCTTATGTGCTGCATTGTTAGTGAAGCATCCTAAGAAACTTGATTTTTTGTGAAGTAAGAAAAAAAGAAAAAGCATTGCTACCAGATTTTCCCTTCTCCATTTGGCAAACTTTGCTTTTCCGCCCTGCTGTTTCCTAGGGAGCTGCAGCCAGCACAGCTTTCCAGCTTGTTGATTTCCTTGTGCTATAATTTTTAGAATTGCCATAAATATCAGCTCTGCTCTGGGGAGCAGGGGCAGTTCATCCTGCCCTCTCTGCTGCCTGCCTGTCCTGCTGAGAGAGCAGGGTGAACTCCTGGCCAGATGAGGATCCACATCCTGCAGTCTCTTTGCTTATTGTAGATAAGGATGGTTCTAATAAAATACTGGGCACTGTTCTCTTACTTTTAAAAATATTTCTAGGTTCTTTAAGATCTTCTTGGAGGCTGGCAGAAATAAATTCTGCTCTGGCATCAATACAAAGTCCTGAGTTTGTGCTGATGGGAAGGTGTTGAGGTGCCTGCCAGGAAGGAAGAGATCACAGAGATCTGCACATGGATATCACAGAGTGCAATTCCAGAAGGAGAAGAGGCAATGGAAGTTCTCTCTCCTCCTACCACAGACTGTTAAGGCCTTTGGTTTTGATTGCTAAGTGTTCATTTGCTCTTCTTGGTGTTATCAGAGAGAGTCCTTGGAAAGAAGGACTTGAGCTTTTTGGGGGGAGATGTAATTTCCCTTTGCCTTCCAGGTGAATCCATTTATCAGCTGCCAATGGGATGTGTGAACATCCTCATTTTGAATGATTTGCCACAGGTGGAAAACCTGAGTGGTTTTAACTGATTTTTTTTTTTCCTGACAAAGTTAATATTCCTGTAACTATTTGGGAAAAGGGAGTGTGTCACATGTGGACATAGTCTGGTAAATAAAAAGGTCTGTCCAAAACTAAATCTAAATGCTCATGGCATCTTCAGGAGCATTGGAATGTGGGTGTTCACTGCAGAAGGTATTACCTTAAATATGTGAACAGGTTGCTAGGGCTGCACTTTGCAGATTGCACTGTTACCCACTCTCCAAACAGGAGGATCATAAATCCAGGCTCCTTTCTGTGCTCCTGATCTCTTCCTTCTGGCATGTTGCCATTTCTGATGACAAAGCAAGATATAAGCACATAAGTATATTTTTAAAGTAGCTCTCCAAACTCCCCATTTCCTCATTTCTAAAATGGTTTGTGCCAAAGAATTCTGGAAAATTAGGCCAAATGACAAATATTGAGAATTAGCCTTCTTCATTTTTTCCTGCAGTAGAAGCAAAACAGAACAGCATTGCCATGAGTCTGATGATGGACTGTGTGGGGAAGTACCATGCTCCTGAGTCTGGGAAATCCCAACAAGTTGCAAGTTAATAGTAAATACCCTGGAGGATTTTAACAACTCTTCACTCAAATTTTGAATTGCCAAGGATCAACTTTTATTTACTATTTCACATTGGTCTTTCTGAGCACCAAGGTCAGGACTCCAAAATGCTCCTTCCAGTGGCCTCTATAGAGCACCCAAGTCTGTGTGACTGCTGTGCTGTGGAGTTCCACACCAAAACCATGCCCAAAAAGCACAAAATTCTCAATTATATTGTGCTCATCCACAGGAGATGCCAGGAAGAAGACGTGGAGGCCCCATGGAGAGGATGGTGATGTTCAGTTGTGGAGGATCTCTCCACCGGGGGAGGACTGGGGCAGAAGAGGGATGTGCTGGAAGACAGCAGAATGGATGGTGGAATGGTGACAACCTCCACGTGGCAATCTCCATCCCTGAGGATATTTAAATAGGAACACAATGAAGTGACAATTCATGGCCCGGTTGAACCCAGTTACACCTTGTGTGGTCCTCTGCTGCCAGACCCTGCTCCAGCAGAACTCCCCACTCTCACTGTTAACAACTTCCCATGGCAAGAGCACAGATTTATTGGGGGGGAAATTGCCTTTTAACCTGGCTGGCATCTGCTCTGATTTCAAGATTTCAAAGCAGTGTTGCTCCAGAGAGTTGGGTTCAGTATCAATTTCATTTTTCATATATTTTATCAGAGTTGTTAAATAAACTAACCTAAAACCAAGAAAACATCACTGAAGATAAGCTTTGTATTAATAAAATATTGAACTAACCCAACAATAGAATACTTGAACTACCAAATGGACTGGCTGGGACAAGGCAGTTTCAGAGCTGGGCTGGAGCTGAATTACCAGCTTTGAAAGTTATTATCAGTGTTGAAAGTGTAGTTCACTCTTTTGTAAGTGTGAAGAGGGATTCTAAGAATATGGCTAATTGTAAACTGTTAGTCTGGAATTTTACCACTGTCATTCAAATAAAAAAAATCTGATTAAGTCACTTAAATATCCCTTGTCTGAACCACAACATTTTCAGGTCCTTATATTTCAGCTCTCATTCAGTTCAGTTTCAGGTTTCTCTGCTCTCTCTTAGAAGAGATATCATAATTCAGACATTAATGGAGCATTTTAGACAGGCAGCTCAGAACCTTTGTTTGCTGTGATTTCAATGGCAGCTCAAAATTTGTGAACTCCTAAACACAGGACATGTTTTACCAACTTCCTGTATTGATTTTGTTTGGAATATTGGATCTGGAGGACTTTTTTATCAGACATGACCTTTTCCCATGGCAGTTTCTGAATCCATTGGAGTGCACAGACTTCTTTAAGCTGAATGGGGTCAGAGGACAGTTTGGGCAGAAGTTCTGGTGAATCCTTGGCAGATTCTGGGGAAGTTCTGGGACATATCTAGTACACTGGAGCCCTGTAGCTTAATCCAGTCAAACGTGAATTAGGTCACTGTTGGTTGTCACTAAGTAGGAAAAGTCCTGCACATGCCAAGAATTTTTAGAATGTTTAGCAATTTGCATAGCAGAAATGACTGCTAGGCTTCCCTCCTAGTAAATAAACAAATAAACAATGAAACATAATATCTTGGGACAGCAGGTCACTTTGGAGTACTTTTCCATGGCCTTATTTGAGTTACTGACCCTAAGTTTTCTGAGAAGTTGTCATAACCTTCCCCAGGCAGGATGAATAGGAAAATCCCAGCCCTGGTGGATCAGCTGTCCAAACACCCATCCATCAGCAAAATCAAAATAAATTCACAGAGGCAGGAAACTCAGCATCATCCTTCTGTCCCTGGGAGCTGACAAAAAGGCTGATTCTTTGTGGTGACAGGGTGATTTTAGCAACTTCCCTGTTTCTGGGCAGCTTGTGGTCAGTGATGTACCTCTCAGTGGTGCAGTGCTACTGCAAGAATGACCAGGACTAGGCTTATTTGAAATACAACCTTTAAAATTATCAAGCATAGGGGAAAAAAAAATGCATGTCCAAAGAAGAACAAAGTTCTGAAGGCAAATGTTCAGATTTGGTGCCTAACCAACAGGAGCTTAATTAGAAGCTGTAATTTATTAAAGCTCCTTTTGCAATTTGTATGCTTCTGTGCAGGGAGGAAAGTGCCAGGGGGAAGTTCAAAGGACTCAGTGCCCTGAGTCCATGGCTGTACTCAGATCACAGAATGGCATTGCTGCTTCTCTTCCCACCCCTTCCCAGCTCTCCACTGGTTGTTTCCAGGTGTGTCCATTTTTCCTCAATACCCAAAAAATATTCCTTAATTTGTCAGCTGCCCCTTATTTAATGCCACTTTGCTGCTGCTCTGCATTTTGCTTTGGTCATTGTACAAAATCCCTTTAAAGGATGGGAACAAAACCCAGGACATGCATGAAGAAACCCCCCTGACTGGTGAGGAAATCTCTACAGTACAAACTGCTCAGCTGGCATTCACTGTGCATCTTCCCTCGGGTTTATTGCTTCACATATTGGCTTTCAGCTGTGCTGCCCACACAGGATAATGGCTCTGCCCCATCACAGGTGCTGCAAGAGTTGTGTGTGGTGGTGGCACTTAGGAGCTACTAATGTGTATTTGGGTCAAAACCCAGCTGCTGCATCATTTTTTTCTGTTTCTCCCTCACCCAGGCACTATGGATAGGACCTACAATGATCTGGACACCTTGGGTGGGTCAGACTTCCCAGAACTGGGAAGGTGGCCTGAGGCTGGAGAAAACAAATAGAAATAGGGCTATGGAGAACCTGTCACATGGGATGGGATGTCTGGATTTGGCTCGTTTAGTTTAGCAAAACAAAAGCTCAAGGGAGGATGTGATGGCTGTCTATAAATATACCAGCGAGAGAAAAGAGTTATTTCAACCTAGGGACAATGTTGGCACAGGAACAAATGGGCATGAGGTGGCTGTGAGTAAATCTGGGTTAGGAATTGGGAAGGTTGTTAGCAATTGGGGTAATGAACTCCCTCCTAAGTGGGAGGGAAGAAAAGAGGTGTTGACCCAAGATGGAGTGCAGTTGATTTACAGAGATTTTCGTGCTGGTTTTGCTTAGGATTGCAAGTGTCAGCAGCACAGGAGATCCTCCCAGTCCTGTGTCCTGGTGCTCACTGGTTGGGATGCTGCTAGTGGTGCAGTTGCTAGGCTGAAATGAAGTGCAGGCATTTATTTTACAGGCTTTCAAAGCCAAACCAGACTTTAACACACAACTGCAGTGACCTCTCCCCAGCGCAGGAGATACTTGTGTAAAATTCAGTGATTCTGTCAGAGCACATCCTTTCTTCAGGCAAAGACTCAAAATGATGGGGAATTCAGATGCCTTTGGGATCCTGTTCCTCAGGGTTCACCCATAAATCAGGCTGTGCACTAAGGGACAGCCCTGAGCAAACACCTCTGTGCTCTCTGATGGTCTTGGCAACAGCTGCTGTGATGTCTCCTACAAAATAGAAAGACTCTGGGACTAAGAGAGGGTGAACAAGCACTTCCTCGTGTATCTTCTGCACTTCTGGTGTATCTTCTGCTGGCATTCATCAGTTCAGATAGTGCTACAGGAATCTTGCAGAAGAATAGGATCAGGACAACCAATTTTAGGAACACAGTGACACGACCTCCCCACCCCTGCCTGCAGCACTGGTGCAGGGGTTAAGGTCTGATATTTCCTCCAGCTTGTTCTGCCATGGCTCTGTACAGCAGCTGAAGGAGGGGCAGGCTGCAGAGAAACAAATGAGGAGGTTATTTTTTCCCAGATGATTTATCAGGCTCTGTTTTTTTGCAGTGGAGGGCTGTTCCTGGCTGCTGTGGCCATGACTCATGGGGATGGGCTGCAATCAGCACAGTGATGGTTTTGTCGATGCAAATGGGGAGGTCAGGAACCCACTTGGGCTTTTTTGATTCTTCCAACCCTGGAGACAAGACAGGGCTGAAGCATGGGAGATGTAGCACAGATTTAGGACACCGTGGAGGTGTTGGGCAGATTTGGGTTCTCTTACAAGTCAGGAACGTGGAAACCCACTTGACATCTCTTTAACAATGACTTTTGTCCCTCAGTCTCATCCTGCAGCTTGGCCAGTTGTCAGTCTCCAAACCCAATCATTCCTGGGCTGCATGAGGAAATCATGATGTGGGCAGTGGCTGTGCCAAGACCTTAGAGCCCAACAAGCACATGGAATTGCTGGCAATTTCCCCTCATTGGGATTTCTCAGAGGAGCCAGAAGAAGCTATTGCTTTCAGGATGAAAGCCCTGGATCCTGGGAAATGGCCATTTCAGCAGGGACAATGTATCCCGGAGATGCAAAGTTGACTCAATATTGATGTGACAACAGTCTGGAAAGGGCCATAGCTGCAGATCAAGCACCTCCTGGACAAAGCAACCTAAGGAATGGCTGCACTCAGCTCATGGACATGGACTGAATTGTGATTTTTCTAGGCATTCTGGTGGAGGATTAGATTTTCATTGTTTTCTATGTATCCTTACACAGAAAGTTGAGAGGAGGATGCTGGCCCCATGTGTTTCTGGAAAACAGGGAGATAAGAAGCAGTGTCCTGTGCTAACCATGGCTGTTCCCCATCTGTTTCCTTTTGAGGTAACAGCTCCACACAGAAGGCTGTGCAGTACTGAGGGAGGTGCTGGAATATGGCTTGGAGCAGGCATATTGTGGGCAGGTGAAAAAAATGCCCCACATGATGACAGGAAGGTCAGGAGTGCATTGTGTCTCTGCCTTGAAATGTGCTGAAACAAAACGGAAAAAAAAAAAAAAGTATTTCTGAGTACCCTGGGGGGATGTCAAGGTTTAGAAGTGTTAGACAACACTTTGGTGATATTTTTTCCACATGAGTTGCATAAAAATAATGTATTAGAGTTGATAAAAAAGAGGAAAATGTGCTGAATCAAAAAAAGTTTAAAAAGCATAAAAGGTAAGTTTTTGTGGATCTGATGATGGAACACAGCCATTGTAGCCACATATTTTGATCATATCATTGAAGCCATGATCAAACTATTTTGACTAAAACACTCAATCTCATCAAAGAGTGTTTTCCAGGAAACTGGGAGAGCCAAAAATAGTCTGCCTAATAGCAAGACCTTCACTTCTGTGTTTTGTCTTAATTATACATTTACAAAATTACTTTTTTTGATTCTCTGGACATGCTCCAGGAAATGCTGTCCTGAAAGCCACTTCTTGGAAGGGCTGTGGTTTTCCCATCTCTTGTCCTTCCAGTTCCAACCAGAGACCCAGGTCACCCTTTTTGCAGGTGATGACTCTCCTGTTTGTGGCAGCCAAGTTGTGTGAGATGCTGAATAGACTCAGTGCACAACTGCTTCTGTTTCCAGCTCTAATCTTAAGGTCAAGTATGATGGAGGGATTGTATTTCTCCAGCTTGTGAATGCTGTTCCATTCTTTTCCTTGTACTCTGAGGGTTTTTTGGTTTATTTTCAAACTTTTAGAATATCTTTCTGCGAGGATTCTTTCTACAGAGAAGAAGCAGGGCAAGCAAAGGCTCTGAAGGGATGCACATAAAAGTGTAGGGGGAAAGGGCAGCTGGAAAGCTTTACACGACCTCAAGTGCTAGTTGAGCTTAACATGGTGAAGTTCTGCTTGCCCACAAGAATTTATATGGGGAGGAGAGATCCTGCCAGAATAACCTGGGGCAAAGACAAACACCCCAGTGCAAAAGCCAGTGCCAAGCCAAGCAGTGTGGGGTAGCAGTCAAACACTTTCCAGCAGTGAGAGCAGTGGGAGTCTGTCCTCAGCAGCCCAGTAAGAAAAAACTCTCCACAAAGTAAAGTAACTTGTGATCCAAGGAGGCTTAACTACAGCCAATTAACCTGGGTGAAAGGCAGGTTGTCTGCAAAAGGCATTTTAGCATAAACTGGCCGAGGAGGTTGTTGTTGTTACTTCCTAGGACACTTCACAGTGAGGTGGTTGTTGAGTAATTCAGCAAAAGCTCCAACTCTTCTCACAAAACAGAAATCAACTGTCACTGGACATTAATGGAGTGAGAAAAGTAATTAGGTCTAATTTCAAATGTCTGAGCCAATTAAATAACAGCGAGGAAAGTTGTGTAGTTTAGCTCTGCTCATCAAAAATAAAACTGTCAGATTGTCCACATTTACAAATCTCATGCTGACTTTTTGGATGGCTTAGGGAGGGCTTGTTTGGGAAATACGCAAATTGTGCACAAGGTGTCAAGACCAAGTGCACCTTATGTTTTTCTGGTTCATAAAACTTGGATCTTTTAGGTTTAAATGCTTCAAAGTTCAGCTCTGCCCTCAGACATTCCCAAAAAACCCAGGTGAGCCTGGCCAAACCAGGAGCTGTCACTGGGGCTGAGAAGAAGCCTTCAATGTGTACATACGCTCCCCAAAAGGCAGGTGTGTGTGCTGAGCCTGCCAGGTGGCTGAACCCACACAACCACTTGCCCTTGAGCCAAATTTCACAATAGAGGTGTTTGTAACTGCAGAGCCAGATCCTGGCTGGGATTGTGTCACCTCCCTGAGCAGTTGTGGTACAGAATTTGGTGGAGGTATTTGAGACTCCAGCTCATGTAACTGAGGCTGGAAAGGGGCTCCCAGACTCCAGCCCTGCCTGAGGTCCACCCTGGAGCAGGGCCAGCCCTTCTGCAGTCTCAGATATCACTGTTTTCTTGTTTGCCTGAAAACATCTTGGACAACTCAGAAAGAAATACTGCAAGAGACAAGGCCCAGTGTGAAAAACTGTAATGGAGAGTGTGCAATGCCCAAAAGTGGAGAGCAAGGAAGATTTGTGGTGCCTGTACCTTTAAAGGGACAAAGCCAGCAGCTCACAGGGGCCTGTCACCCTAAAGGACTGACAGACTGGCTGGCTAATGGGGGTTTCAGCATATGAGCCTGGACCAGGTCTCAGATCCGCCACACCTTTGGGTCTGGCATGAAACCTGTGCTCAGGGCAGATCCACCTGCATGAGGCCAGTGAAGATTTTATGCTCAGTAATAACATTTCTTTTCCTTTGGCTGCATGAAGGGTGATCAGATGGGGGATTCACAGTGTAAATTTGCATGGCAGTAATAAAACACTGTTAATTCTGTTGAAAGGCAGAGGATGAACATGGAGGAGAAGAGGAACTTCTAGCCTTGGCTGCAAGCCCCTCTACCAGCAGTGCATGTGTACAGCTGGTTTTATGAAAATAAATCATTTTCCCAACACCTTTCCTGCTGGCCCTGCTCAGACTATTGGTGGGGTCATCCAGAGGCAGTGGACTCAGGACCCTGGCATCTGCCTGCTAGGCAATAAATGAAGGCAACCAAACTAAATGTTACCTTCACCCCTGAGGGCTCATTGGATGAAGGCAACTTATATCCACTGTTTACCTGTTCTGGATTTGAATTGGTGACCCAGGGATGAAAGGCTTTCTGTCCTAGTGCCAGTACTTTGGCTTGCTCTGCTGTAACAATAAATATCCCCCCAAATCCCTTGGAGCTCCCAGCAATTACAGCCTTAAAATAAACTTATAGCATAGGCTAGTGATTACCAAATGTTTCTTATTGTTTCCCCTCCGGGAGACATGTATCCCTCAGGAAATGAGTTTCTAATTACACAGGAGAAGCAGGGAAGTAACCATAGTGTGGGAAAGCTAAATTAATAAAAGCTTCTAGGTGCACTCTGACCACCCCTTTCAGGGGAATGATTAAACGTGAGTGGTCTGGGAGTTTTACTTTTGTCTCTTCTTGAGGAATGCTGAGACCAGCTGTGGCAGAAGAGATTTGAGTAGAGAAAGAGAGGAGAGAAATAGAGATGCTGTTGAAAACCCCAGGAAAAAGCTGCACTGAGCAGCCCACAGGAATTCTTCAGCCTGCAAACCCCAGACCATGTGGTACCATCCTGTGCAGGGCCTGAGGGTCTAATACATTGGGAAGGTCAATAAAATAGATGTGCATCCTTTATCCCCTTGAGGTGCTAACCCAGCTCATTTCAGAGTCCAGTACTCCTTCTAAACACACAATTTCAAGGAGTTACTCTGGTTCACACCAGTGCACTGACCACTCATGGAAAGCTGAGGCTGAAACACTCTTTGGGCACTGTTATGGCTCAAAGAGCCCGAGGTCAGTGAGGCTGGAAAGCCTTTTGGAGAGAAGCACATGTGATGGTTCATCATGCCAGCTGGAATCCCCAGGGCTGGCTTTGTTTCTGGGAGTGCAAGAGGAAGTCCTCTCCATCCCTGGCTTGTACTTGTTTCATTTCCCACAGTACATGCCATTTATAAACCTTGGGAATGCAGGCAGTCCCTTGGAAAATATCTCACATCTCATCCATGCACCAGTGGTATCCAGAGCAGAGAAAATGGCTGCAAATGCACTCAGCCCCTCTGGAACTGAATGCCAGGGTCTACACCCCCACTGAGATGCTGCCCTCATGTCTGTGGCTGCTGCAGGACAAAACTGCAACCTTCTGGGCAAGATGAGGCTCATCCTTGTCCAGAAATTGCACCCCTTGGTTTGAAATGCCTTGCTCTGGTGGAAGATAAATCAGCACATGAAGAAATGTGTCCTAAGGTGGAAGCCAAAGCACTCACACTGCAGTTTGCATGTTTGCAGTGTGGATGTCGAATGTGAGATGGCTTATGGGGAGCCCCTGTGAAGCCTTGCTGTGTAATTTACTCAATATTAAAGAATGCAGAAATCCCATTTGTGCATGTACACAGCTCAGAAGCAAAGGAGGAGGTAGGATAAACAGACAATTCAGTATAAAACTTTGAGGAGAGAATAGGATTTAATTTTAGGTGAAGATGCTGCCTTTCTCTGGGCAGCTGAGTGCTTTATTTTGAGATGGAAAACACAGTAGTGCCTATACAACTGAGGATGTTTTTATTCTGAAGTCAGGCAAACTATTTTTGCTGAAGTTATGCTTAGCCTGCAAATTGAAGCAAATTGCAGGGATCCCAAAACTACTCATACCAAAGTCAAGAAAGACAAAATTAACTTTGCTCTCTTGGAACCAAAGCCACACAGTCTCAGCCTGTCACAGCTTAAGATTACTCAATAGTCTCTTTTTAGGATTATGCTCACCATTTTTGTCAAACCCACAGGTAAAATCTATGGTTGTTGCACATTTAGTTAATCAGTACTCATCCTAAATTCCCAATATATACATTTATATTATTCTTATACTGTACAGTTTGCCAGATGGGCCTTTATCCTTGAGATACACAGTGAGGAGCATCATCACCTCTCCTGGCAGTGCCAAACCACACTGCTTAGGGTTTCTCTTTGGGTATTAATTGAATCTGAAGTGGTGGTGCCAGAAAAACATCAGAATTTCAGCAACATATGTTGAAATGGCATCAATATAGGCTGTATATATATATGTATATGTAGATAGATAATATATTCAGTCTGCCTCTTGGGGAATGAGAATTTAAGCTTCTGCTGATGAATTCTATCCCTAAGGTTAGGGTAGGATCAGAGACCAAATCATCATATTGGCATATGGCAAGGATTTACTCTCCTGCAGCTGTAATTATGCTCATTCTGGCTGGTGAGAGTGTGAAATAAGACAAGACACATTCATAATAGGTCAAGGAAGCCCATTTTACTTTGCTGTTGCTGCACATGAGGAGTTTTCATTATGTTACAGAAGGGGTTACCTGTAAAGGTCACACAAACCCAATTGCTCATGCTCTTTTGTAGTTACTCCTAAATCATCCTACCCCAGGGTAAGAATCTTCTCCAGCACATGAGAATAACAGTTGGTTTTCTCTACTCTAGTTGTAAATAACCACCAGCAATAAACACCTGCAGTGTCCCTCAAGAACCTGTTTCACAGCCCGTGGGGTGTTGCTACATCCCAGCACACAGACAGGTTTTTATTGGGAGTACAAAGACTACAGTGTTGGTCTTCAGGAAGGATAAATTATTTGGAACAAGATAAGACATTAATAGCAGCTGAGCACAAATGGGAAAATCACTGGACAGAAGCACTGAAAATTGCCTGCAGCACTGATTTGTTATTTAGTGCTCTCCTGCCTTGTGGTACCAACTTCATCTATTTAATGGGCACCAACAGTAACTCAGATTTAGCTGTGGCTGGGCTTTTTCCCCTCCTTGTTTTCTGTTTATTGATTACAAACACAATGCACAGAGCACAAAGAGGAAAAGGTGTAACTGTGGAGAGCAGTGGTGTCTCTGTCCCATCCTGGATTGTTATTCACACAGCTAAGAACATGGAGCCACCTGCCATTCCTTTCATTCTTGGACTGTCAACCTCCTGGTCCTGTATTTGTAAGGCACAATAAAACAGCAAATAACAGGGCAGCATGATCAAAATTCACAAATGTGTTGAATTTTCATTTTGCTGAACTGATTCTGGTCTGAGTGTTACATAATCCTAGGCTGTAAAAGGTAGCTGTTCTTAGAAGGATCAACCTTCTTGAGCTATTTTCCCCTCTTGTTAACAATTTCCATCTCATTTCCTCTTTCCGGCCCTAACTCCTGCCGATAATGCTCCTCAGCTAATATTGAAACCAAGAGGGAAAAATATGTGAATAGTAGACATCCGATCCAAACTTTGTGTGTGGAATTCAGGGATGGAATGTTCTTGAGAACAAGATAGGTTATTTTTTTTTTTAAATAGCAAGAGACTGCTTGTTTAGGAAGAAAATTTGCACTGATACCTATATGTGGTACTGCTGATGTTTGTTCCCACAGTGCTCTTAGGTCAAACAGAACCATCCTCTGGAGAATGCTCTTTTCCTTTTTTTTTTTTCCTTTTGAAATTTTTTTTTATTTTTAATTTTCATCAAGAGATTCTCCATGCAGAGTATGTCTTTGCTGCACGACTGCAGCTTGTACAGACATTTTCAGCTTAAGAAGGTCAACTTGCAAATGCCACAGCAGTCACCAATTGGGTTTGTGGTTGCATGCAATGCTGTCTTTCAGGCAGCAATATTGGCCTGCCGTGCCCTTGCCTCCTACTCTGGCTCCTCCATCTCCTGCTGCTCATCAGTTGGGTCAGCAGAATTTTGAGCAGTTGCTCCAAGCCACACCCAGCCCCTTCACTTCCAGAAAAGGCATTTTTTCTGCTCACCTGACAGAGTTCTTGGTGCACAGATGGTTGTGCAGATGTCCAGCTGCAGCTGGAAATGAGCAGCCAGGGCTATAAGGGCATGGGGAACACCCATCCCCTCCTATATAATTGCAGCTGGAAGTTATTCAGAACTAACCTGGCCGTTTCTAGGTGAGTTCCCTTGTGCTCTTTTTGCAGAAG
The DNA here is from genome assembly GCA_013398995.1 of Alaudala cheleensis. NCBI lineage: Eukaryota > Metazoa > Chordata > Aves > Passeriformes > Alaudidae > Alaudala > Alaudala cheleensis. Next base: position 250,524 of record VWYE01029193.1, read on the forward strand.
AGATAAAAGCAAATATATTATTTACATAATGATGAGTACCCATGCAAGAGGTGGGTATGGGAAGTCCTCCCTGAGCAGGGATCATGTGGGGGTCTCTCTGTGCTGCAGTTTTATAACCAAACCTACACTGGAAATACATCAAAGAGGCCTTGGCTATGAAAGGCAGGAAGGGAGTGGTCTGAGGAACTGCAGCTACACCAGCAAGTTGAGCAGAGCCAAGGAATGTCCTCAGGCATCACAACTCAATTGTGCTGTTAAATTGTCAATCCTGGCCCGCAGGGACTGCAGACAGCCTGGGAGTTGGCTGGGGCTCAGGACTGAGCCCATGGCAGCTTGGATGTGTCCCTCCCTCCTGGAGGACAGTGGTATGAACATGGGCAGCTGTGTGCCAGTGAGCTCCCATGCCAGGGAGCCACTCTGGGCATGAGCACTGGGATAGACAGTTCCTGGTAGGAAGGGAAAACTGGATTTTGTTGATTCATTTTTTGGGTATTAATACTCCCAGATCTCTCTGTAAGAAGGGAGAGGACATATATGACTGAGAGCCTTGTATGCAGCTCTGGAAGTGGAATTTGGACTTTGCAGAGCCATCCAGCCTCATGCTGTTTGAAGATCTGTTTCCTTTGTGTGTAAGTCAGTGCTTGCTTAGGGCTCAGAGTTTTTCCCACTGGATATTCAGCTATTCCAGGGCTGTGCTGCACAAGAGGAAGTTCTGCTTCTGTGTAACACTCTGTCCTTGTCTGCCTCTACTCCTGCTGGTGGCCCTGGCTGGCAAAGACAGGTCCCCAAGACATGCTATGGCTCAAATTCAAGTGTGCATCTTCCTTCCTCTGGGTCCTGGGCACCTGCTCTCTGTGATTGGTTTCATGGAGGACACTGAGGGGAAGTGGATAACATTTGTTGGGACCACAATTTCTAGAAACAAGACTTCATTTGGGTGTTACTGTTGGGTGTCCTCACAGAGTGATACAACCCTGTGGGAAGGCTCTTACACCTCAGTTTCATCTGAGCCAGGTGTTGGTCAGCATGGAAGGAGGTGGGCCCAGGGCATCATGCCCAAACCCAGGTTATTTAGAGCCAAGGGAGGTTGAGTGGGGTCTCTTGGTTTGTAAGTTGAGGGCCTGAGAAGTCTGATCTGTGGGAGTAATGAAGGTGAGTGTGGGAGGACAAGGCAGATAATAGAGAAATTTTGAGCTGAGCTAAAGCTTTGCCTTGTGGTGAGCCAGGGAAGATGTTTTTTAGGTTGTCTGCAGCATGTGTGACTGAGAGGAGACCCTGCTTAGCTGCCTGGAGTGAAAATGGTGCCAGTTGCTGGATACCAGTATGTTCTTTTGAATTTTGTAAATTCAAACCCTGATGAGTCCCATTCTGAAACTCAGCAGTGAAGGTGAAAATCCTTCTTGTGTGAAATGACTCTCCTGTTTTTCCCTGGCAAAGCACACAGGTGCTCCTTAGGAGTCCAGGAAGCCTCCAAATCACTTCTTTTACCAGGTTTTGGTTGCTTTGACCTGAATACTGCAACATGCCCTGAGCCCAGCAGATCTGCCAGAAATGGACAGGGCTGAGTCCTCAACAAAGCTCATTACTGAGTATTAATTAGCCCACAGTTGTGTTCTGATAGCTGGAAAATGCTCTTCTTCCAGGGTAACAAGTGACAAGAGAAGTGTCCTCAAGTTGCCTCAGGGAAGTTTTAAATTGGATATTAGGAAACATTTCTTCACTGAAAGGGTGGTCAATTCTTGGAAAAGGCTGCCCAGAGAAGTGCTGGTGTCACTGTCCCTGGAATTGCTCAAAAAGTGAGTAGGCATGGCACTTCAGGGACATAGTTTAGTACTTGGCAGGGCGAGGTTAACAGATGGACTCAATGATCTTAAAGGTCTTTTCCAAACTAATTGATTCTGTGAAAATCTTCCCTGGAGCCCATGGCAGGGGGGAAAATCTGGCTGGAGAGAGAGGGATGGGGCTGGGGAGGCAGTGGAAGAAGTTGCAGAGATGCCTGTGGGGAAGAGAAAGGAACTGGGGCTTCCCTGCTGGTCTGAGAAAGGCACAGGATGCTGCATCTGGGGAGTGATTGCTTTCTTGACAGTCTTCCCCAGCAGACAGGCATTTGGGGTGAGCTTTAGCCTGAGCTGTGGGGACAGGAGCTGTGGGCCTCTCTGCTGGGGAAGCTCAAAGGGGCTTGTGGACAGGCCTGAACTTTCTCAAAGTCTCTTGGAGACGTGTGGAGCTGGGTGGGAGAAGCACAAGGAAAGATCTGCCAGCTGGACCAGCTCCTCTGCTCACTGCCCAGTTTGCTGCTCATGCTGGGCCCTCAGCCCTGGCAGTTTCCACCCATCCATGCAGGATGTCCTCTAGGAGAAGGCAACACCAGGGTGCTTTGCACCCCTGAAAGTCCAGAACACTGCTGGCAGGGACAAATACAAAATTTTTCCAGTACTCCTTGCATGGGCAAGAATAGGCAGCTTCTGCCTTTCCAACATCTTTTCAGATGCCTCAGGCTGTGAATGTCCCCATGAAGCTTGAGAGGGGCTGGAAAATGACAGTACTTGCTTTCCCAGAGCCTAAACAACAACAGAAAAGACATGGAAGAACAAAAAATTGTCCTGAGACGGGATCAGTGAACTTTATATCTGCCCAAATCCAGGAAAGAAGCAAGACTGTGGATGCCTCATGTAGAGCAAGCCCAGCACAAAGAACAGTGGCCACAAGATTTGCTGCTGACCCATCTTTTGGAAAGCTGAAGAGCAGCCAAGATGGGTGAGAACAGGGGAGCCCAAGGCTGGGCTCTGAAATGTCATTTTGGGTACCTGAGAAAGCAAGAGGCTCCTCAAACCCCCTGACTTGCAGTGGGTGCTGGCAGTGCTCACCACAGAGCTGCTTCCAGGCTGAGCACTTTTTTTTGTTCCATCAGAAAATGCCAATTCCTTACAATGGAAACACTCTGCAGGGCTGTATCACTGCTGTGCCTCTGTGAGAGAAGCCAGGCACTTTTCTTACCCAATTCCTTGGCTCCTCACAGCCCACCCTGGCAGGAACTGCGGAGCCAGAGCCTCCATCCTGCACATTAACCCTTCACCCCACCCCAACACCCTGAGTCCCTTCTTGCTCAGTGGCCAAGCTCCTGCTTGGTGAAGCAGTAGTGCAGTTTTCTGCTCCCCAGCTTGACAGATTTCTGGCTCAGGAATTGGTGTGACTCTATCTCTAATTGTGCAGCTTTTGGGAAGTCAACCAGGGATTAATTTCCTTCCTGTCTTCACAGGATGGTTGGGAGATGCTGGGTCAAGGCTCCCTGCTTTCCTACTGGAAGCTGGTCTGTTTCCAGGCAATTGGTTAGTAAATGGTATCTAGAGGGATGCTATTAAAATTACTTAATCTAAGGAAATATTTTCATGAAATTGTCTTTCGAGGGGGAGCACTAAGCTTTTGCCTTGAAGCTTTCACAAAATAAATGTCTCCATGCAAAAAGTCACTTCTCTCAGGTGGGCAGTGGTGGGAAACCAGAGTATTTTGATTTCAGTAGGACAGCACAGCAGCAGCTTGAGGATCAGGTTGGGCTTTTTTCCCCTGTTAGTGACAAGATACCCGGGGCCAAAGACTCAGAGGTAAAATTTGATTTGATCCCTCTGTTGAGATAGAGAACAGGTGACTCATGCCCCAAACTTCCCTCCCACTGGCATTTCCAAATAGAAGCAGTTTTCTGTTTCAAACTTTGAAACTTTCAAACCCCAGCTTGGGTTTTCCTGCAGATCCAAAGGACCTGAGCAACTGAAAGCCTGAAATTGGCTGAAATTCAGGGTGATCCTGTTCACAATCACTTCTCTTAATAAACAGCATTAACATCTGGTGAGAAATCCCTGGGCTAAGCACAATGTAGCTGCAGCACCATGCTTGAGCTGAGCTCAGCTTGATCCAGAGACAGAGCAGTGTGAGCTGGGCCAAGAGCAAGGAGGGAGAAAACAGCAAATGGAAAAGTTAATTGCATGGTAAAAAACTCCAACACTCCAACTTCCATCATCTCAGGAGTTCACAACTGGCAGGGAGTCTTTAGTAAACTAATTAGTGGCTATGGCAAATTGTGGAAGAGTCTGTGAGTTGTTGTAGTTGCATAGAAGTCAACAGTGTCTGATTTGCAGTAGCCAAAACTCTTGCTCATGACTTTGCTCTGCACAACTTTACAAAGAGTGGAAGTTAATTACCTTTTCTTGGTTAAGATATTGCTGTTTTTGAATGAGTCTTTCCTCTACAGCTCTAATTTAGATAGACTTTTGTTACAGATATATAAAATGAAAACATATTTATCTGGATTATCTGTATAATACATTAAAAAATAAGGTTACTTGGAGCCTTAAATTAGCTATGAGAGTGCAAACACCTCCCATGATTTAGGGATTTAATTTGCTGCTGCTTGGAGGGGTGCAGCAGTAGGTCAGGCTCTCCAGGTTGCGTGGCACAGCACAGGGACAGTCGCCAGTGTAAATAAACTCTGCCTGGGTCTCCTTAAGCAACATTTCATTTTGAATAATCTTGGTGATTTAGCTCCCACTAGAACATTAGTTTTAGTTCCACTTTGCTTTATTGCTGCCATGCTTAATTGATTCAACACCAGGATGGAACTGCATAATGAGGCTACTTAAGTGTAATGAAACCCTCGCATTGTCAAAAATGAACATTTCGTCTGCAGATTCTGGAAAGATCTCTAATTAAACACTTCAAAACCTGGATATACGCAGGCATAGGAATTTATTTAGTCCTGTAGTTCTGTAGCTTTTTATATTTCCTTCTTCATCCAGGCCTTCTCCAACTAATTCCTTTGTTAATATAAATTTCAGAGGTCTTGTTTTTTTTTTTTTTTGTTTTTTAACATCCAGCTGTGAAGTTTCTCTACCTGGAAATGTCTGTCACTGAGAGACACTTGTTTGTACTGTGTAGGTTGATGTTAGCTGCTTGGTTGCCTCCTGACAAGCCCTTGGAGGCTGTTGCTTATTTTATTTTGTGATAAAATAAAATGAGTTGCTCAAGAGGAGGCTGCTGGATGCCCCACACCAAGGGCACGTGGGAGTGGGTTTGTAGTGGGAGACCCGAACTAAACTGCTTGGTCCCTTACCAAGCACCCTATGAAAAGAGGTGGAAAATTCAGTTTCTATAGGAAAATAAGCCTGAATAGTCCTGTTCCATCTTTACCTTCTCTCACTGTGTTTCCTGGCGTCCCTCTGCAGCCCCACTCTGGAGAGGCAGAGCAAATTTGGCTTTCTCCAGCAGGTGGTACCATTCAGCTGCAGTAGCGGCCGGATTTGCTCTCTCCATCCCAAACCCACCCCGTTATCCCCGCCGGCTGAGGCTTTCACATAATTTCCCTCCTGATGTGCTGAAGCTAAGGACGAGCCCCGGTTAATTGCAGCTGAATGAGAGCATTCATGTCCCGTTCCCCTTCCCACTGCAGATCAAATAGGACCTTTTTTTTGGCCCTATCCCTAATGAAAGGGATGGTCTGGAATCTCCTGGTGAGCCCACACTCACAGTGTGCACTTGGGATTGTTGCTTTTATGAAGATATTTTCCATGTGAACCATGTAACCCCCTGATGGCTGTGGAAGATGCATCATCTTTAACGTGCCTGAGGACCGAGCAAGGTCTTGACACAAGTTTGTGTTCCTGATCTGATGTTCAGCTTTCCCTTGGTGAAGTGGATAACATGTCTGGCTCTGCAGTGACAGGAAGGGATGCTGAGATCCTGTTTGGGTGCCTGGGGTTCTCTCATGCTAATGTCTGTCCATATCTCACACAGCTTTTGCTCTTACCTAGAAATATTGTGCAGGAAGACTCTTGAAGGAGTTTTTCTATGAATTAAGACTCTCTGATGCCTGTAATGGCCCAGTGGCTGTGTATGGGCTGCTGTCTGTCCTCAGCTCCCAGGCACAGCCACAGGGCATGTCCTTGTGTGGCTCTGTGCAAGACTTGAGAAGCCTCTCCCTTGCACAATAATTCTGTCNGCAGCATGAGGGGCCTTGAAGAACAAGCTCTGCTGTAA
>VWYE01029194.1:9439-31200 GCA_013398995.1 Alaudala cheleensis
CCTCTGCTCACGGCTGGCACTGAGTGCCCCGTGCCAGGGCACAGCAGATCCGTGGGGCCATGAGCACCATCAGCTTCCTGCAGGCTCCCACTCCTTCTCCTGATGCCACTCCTGTGTGGTCTCATGGAGATCCAGCCTGCTTGGTCTGTCCCAGAGCCCAGCACAGCCCCGTGCAGCCTCCTGACCAAGGCTGTGGTTGAGGATTGCTTTCTTTTCCAGCAGGTCCTGCGGGAAAGCCGGCTCTCTCCCAGCAGTCCAGGGCCAGGCTGTCCGTGCAGACACCACAAAACCCGACCCAGCATCCAGGGATCTCCTCCACAGAGGACAGCAAGGAGCCCCTCGCCTCGTTTGTCACTGCCCAGGGTGTGCCGAGCCCAGGCAGGGCTGTTTGGCTTTGCTGGAGCAGCACAGGAGCATCCTGCACCACTCCCTGCCCGGGGCAGCTGCTGCATCCCGGAGCAGAGACCAAGCAAGGGCTGAGAGTTTTGGGGTGCTGGGGCTCCATTCTGCACCCTCAGAGCCCATCCCCAGCCGTGAGACCCCAATGCATCCCCCTGCACGGGCAGCAAAGCAGATGGATAAAGGAGCAGGAAAAGAGCCAGGAAACAGGCCTTGGGCAGGAAACCTGCTCAGGACCAGCAAATAGCTGGAAATTGGGAATACAAGTGGGGAAGATGCTGGTGGGTGTTGGACGATGGCAGTAAGCACAAGGAGCCAGCCCAGCAGGGTGTTGCAGAGGGCACCAAGCACAAGGGTGGCAGCCCCTGGGCCTCAGCGTGCTTGGAAGGATGCAGGGGCAGGAGAAGGGAGAGATGCCACCTCCTCCCCGGAGCAGGGACACCAGCCCCGGGGCTTGCTGCAGAGGCTGTGCCGTGCTGGCTGTGGCTCTCAAGCACAGCAGAAGGGAGGAAGGATGCTGCTGCCGGTGCCAAGGACACGCTCGGGAGCGGGAACAGCAGATCTCTGGCGATGGAGATCAGCAGACCCGGGAAGCAGCCGCTGCCAGCACAGAGGGTGGGTGGCAGGAGCAGAACTGCCGAGACCCAGCGGGGCCCGAGATCCCGGGGCAGGGGCACGAACGAGGGCCAGGGCTGAGGGCAGAGCGTGGTGAGAGCAGGCCTGACGTGGCTGCCACCAAGATGTCGGGAGAGCATCCTCAGCTGCATCCCTGCTCCCTACTTCAGAAGTTTCCAGCCCTTTCTCTCACGAGAAGTTTCCCACCTGAGCGCCGATTCCCTCGCCCCCTGCACACCTCGCTGTGCCCACCCAGTGGCTCCATGGCAGGGCTCGGCCAACACGCACGGCCCCGCGCTGCCGCCAGCCCCGCTGATGGCATCGCCGTGGCTGAGCTGTCCCTGTCCCCTCTCCAGCCACCCCTGCACGCTGCAGCGCAGGGCAGGTGGGCAGAGCTGCCGGCTTTGCTGCAGAGTCAGGCTCTCCTGACCAGCTCCGAAGTTTTGCCTCTGGTGCAAAAGCTCCGGGATTAGCAAACTCGGGCGGGCAGGAACCTGGAGCTGCGCTCCCCTGGGAGCACGGAGAGGCAAAAAAAAAAAGCCCATGTGGACACATCCGAACAGCCACAGCGATCCCGCGGGTGCCCCCAACACCGCCCCGTCACTCCGGGGCCACCCCGCTCCCTACCTTCGCTGGTGGCGGCCGAGAGGCAGGCGGCCAAGGTGATGACGATGGAGAGCGAGGATGTCAGATCCCCCCGTGTCCATGCCATGGTCCGGCGGGGGCCACCAGGAGCAGGACGGGGCCGCCTCGGTTGTCCCGGCACCTCTGCGAGCCGAGCTACCTCTGCCCGGAGCTACGGCACTCGCCGGCTCAAGCAGAGGCACTTTGCGCACATTGCTCGCAGCCACTCGGGCAGGCGAGCAGGGAGGGAGCAGCCTGCCCGTCACCGCTCGCAAGCCAATGGGCTGGGTGGGCTCTGCAGCGAGCCCCCCTCTCCGCGCCGGCTGTGCCCGGAGCCAGCGCCTGCTCTCGGGCTCCCACTCCCCGCTCTCCCCCAGCCCCCCGCCCCCGGGGAGCTCCAGCGGTCCCCGGAGCATCCTGTGCCCCCCGTTCCGCGTCCTGTGCCCCCCATCCCGCCCCGCTGTCCTCGCTGGCCGCGGCCAGACACGAACTTGCAGCCCCTGCGGGGAGCTCCGCGCTCGGTCGGGGTCAGGGGTGAAGGGGATGGGGTTACCCCGTCCCTCCCGGTGTGCAAGGAGAGGAAAACACCTGGTGACTGCTCTCCTTGCGTGTCTGAAGGAGACAGGACACCCCAATCCCGATGCTTTCCATGCCACATCTGAGGGAGACACTGGGCTCGCGGTGACCTGTGGCGGTGGGAGCAGGGGACAGCTCAGCACAACGCCCTGTCACAGAGGGTCAAACCTTTCCGAAGCGCTTTGGGAGGACACAGCAGCTGTCCCAGGGCAGAAGGGCTGGGCACTGGGCAAAGGTGTCCTGTGACAGGGGCCTGGGGCTACCTGGGAAACACAAAAACATCCTTCTCACATCCTCTGCATCCCCCCCGTGCTTGGAGCCACCAGAACCGTCAGGTGAGCGCCTTGCTGAGCATTAAACACCCGACATCTGCCAACAGACCCCCTACAGCCACGAGTGCCTCCCATCCAAATGAACACTCGTTAATATCTGTCCGGGGTTACCTGGCTCCCGTCTCGACCCCGTGCAGTGACTTGTTTGCTCCTCAATACACTCGCAGCCTCTGTGGCTGCAGCTCTGCCCTGCCCCAGGAACCACCCCCGGACAAGGCACACAGGGCAGGACGGGCATCCCTCCCTGTTCTCTGCCAGCTCATCCCTCGGGAAAAGCTCATCCCTTGGGAAAATCTCATCCCTCGGGAAAAGATCATCCCTTGGGAAAATCTCATCCCAGCCTTGCTCAGTGAGGACAGGGAGGCACAGGGGGTGCTGCACACCCTGCATTCCGCTCCGTGCACCCCCTGTGTGTTCCCTGGAGATGCCAGCCCCCGTGCTGGCACACCCCACCGTGCCTCCAGCAGCTCCCTGCACGGAGAGGAGCTCCCTGCCCAGCCCCCAGCAGGCTGTGACAACAATTCCTCATTCAGAAGGGATGAGGGCTGTACCTGCAGGGACACGTCACCACCACTCATCACCAGGACCTGGGAACAGCTCAGAGCCTCAGGTCCCTGCAGGATTTTTACCCTGCTTGCCTGGGAAGCCATCAGTGCAGAGGCAGTGCTGGAGAGATCCTGTCATCAGGGGTATCACGGGATGGGCTCACGGAGCGGCTCAGGAAGAGCCCAGATGTTCCCAAGGCAGCTGGCAGAGGCCAGGCAGGGCTGTCAGGGGGTGCAGCAGCACAGTGAACCTTTGCAGTGGACTCTGGAGCAAAGGGCTCAGGGCTGAGGGTCTCCAAAATCAAGCATCAAGCCAGCAGGAAACCCCAGATGATGCCACAGGAGCTGCACCCCTGCAGCTGGTGGGAAAGCAGATTTCTGCCAGATATCACATTGCCACTGTGACCCGGACATTTCCATTTGCTGAAAGGGCTTGTCACAGCTCAGGGCTGGATCCCTCAGCTCTCTGTCACCCAGTGCCCAAGCAGAGCCAGGCATTCCAGGGGGACACCATTCACACTGTCCCCATCATCTGCTTGGCTCTTGTGAAACCCTCCTGCAGAGCTGCCCCCAGCTCTGGTGTTCATCTGGAGAAGAGAAGCTCTGGGGAGACACCAGAGCCCCTTCCAGGAGGCCTAAAGGGGCTCCAGGAGAGCTGGAGAGGGACTGGGGACAAGGGATGGAGGGACAAGGTAAGGGGAAATGGCTTCACACTCATACAGGGCAGGGATGGATGGGATTTTGGGAAGGGATTCCTCCCTGTGAGGGTGGGCAGGCCCTGGCACAGGGTGCCCAGAGAAGCTGTGGCTGCCCCTGGATCCCTGGGAGTGCTCAAGGCCAGGCTGGATGGGGCTTGGAGCACCCTGGTCTGTTGGATATGGGGTGGAATGAGATGGTCTCTAAGGTCCCTTCCAACACAAATAATTCCATAATTCTGTGATCTCAGTCCCACTGGGGGGGCAGGAGCCAGGTTTGAGTGATTCCACTGCCAGAGCCCTGCCCCTGACCCTGCAGGCCTCCAACACATCCCAAACACCCACACGGGCTCTGCAGCTCCCTGCTGCCATCCCAGCCCCACGTGGGACAGGACTGGGGGTCCTCTGGGGTCCTGCAAAGGTGCCAAGAGCCGCCAGCTCCTGCACATCCCCACAGCTTTGGGCTTTGCTGTGCTCCAGGCTCACAGAGGAGCTGTGCTGGCTGAGCACTGTCACACGCTGGAAAGCAGCTTTGCAGCAGCCAAGACACTCCAGAAATGCCCCAAAATCCCTTCCAGGGAGCTGAGGCCTCTCAGATACCCTGGGTCAGCTCTGGGGAGAGGGGATGGTGTGTACTGGGATGCCTGCAAGCAGTGCTGGGCTCTGTGACCTCTGTCCCACAGCACACCGGGCACAGAGGAGCTCTGGGGGTAGGGGCAGACATTCTGTTTTCCATGGTTTTGTGGTCAGGATGTGCCTCGGGTGCACAATCAATGCATGAGCATAGAGACTGGGCACTGTCAGGGGTGCTGCAGCTGGGACAGGCTCAAACACCTCTGCGATGCTCCTGGCTGGGAATGCAGATCCCTCCTGCACCAGGATCCACAGGGATGGTCACGAGGCATCCCAGGAACCCCAAACAGAGCAGGAAATAAGCATGGAGAGCATCACAGCAGGATCCCCATCACTCTCCCCTCCTGCAGCCCTCCCCAGGCTCCTGAGCCCAGCTCTGCCTCCCCCTTCCTGCTGAGTGCTCCTTGATGAGTCTCTGGCCACGTCCCTCAGCCCTGGTCCTGCACCTGGCTGTCACCGAGATGGGCAGGATATTTATAGATGCAGGCAGAGAGGAGAGCTCAGCTCACACAGGGAGCTCAGCAAAGGAGGGAAGCCAGCCTGGCTTTACCCCCTTTCAGCAGCACCCAGTGTGTTCAGCAGGGAGGCACAGCCTCCTCGGGAGCCCAGACCTGAGTGGTTGTTGCCCTCTGCACCCAGGGATTCCCACTGCAGCTCTGAAAGAGCAAATCTGTGCCTGCACTGAGGAGGGCAGCCCTGTCTCTGCTGTCCCAGCACTTCTCCAGCACATCCAGGCACTTTTGCTCCCCTGTGGCATCTGCAGGGCCACAGTGCCCGAGGGTGAAGGCAGGGGGAGGCACCGAGGGAATGGCACCATCTCCACACCCGTGTGGGGACAGCAGCAGAGCCAAGGACTCCCTGCTCCAATCCCTGCAGAGAAGGAGATGCTCATGGCAGGGACAGAGCTGTGCTGCAGGTGTCTGTAACCCCTGACACCTGCCCATCCCCCTGTCCCCTGCTGCACGTCCCTTTCCCAGCAGCAGGAGACAGGCTGGGACATGGCTGCCCTCTCCCAAACCCTCTGTTCATCCCTGTCCTGCTCATCAGGAGGACAAGGATGAGCTGTGGATGGCCCTGAGCAGTAACAACGCTGCACACAGGTCCAGGATCCTCCCAGCAAAGCACTGACCACTGTGGGTGAGGGGACAGGACTCCTGGGGAGGACTTTATCCACCCAAATAACCTTAAACTGTGCTCCATCCACACCTTCACCAGGCAACAGCCCTGAATCTGAGGAGCTTTAAAACCCGAGGTTTAACAAGATTCCTGCTGCCTTCCCCCCCTACCCTGAGCCCTCCATCCTGGCTCCACAGCAGAGCCCCAGAGGTCACAGGACAGGAGGAGGGTCCAGGCAGGTGGGACATCCCCCTCTACACCCCCAATGTCTGTGGCATCCCACAGCAAAGTTTGCTTTTGGAGCCCCTGAGCTGTCAGCAGGAATTCTCAGGGAGTTCCAGTGCCCCACACAAGGATGTGTGTGGACAGACCTTTAAACCAGAGTGCTCAGCTAAAACCTGCTGCCAGGTTATCCACACCCAAAACTCACCTGGAGCAACCTGGGTGCTAAATCCCTGCAATTCCTCCTGCTGTGCCAGGGCTGGGACAGAGTGCTCAGCTGCAAGGCTGAGGCTCACAGGGACCACATCTCACCCTGCCTGCCTCCTGGGCAGCCTGGCAGGGGTTTTTTTTCCCTCTCCAGTGCCTTGGGGATGTCCTTTTCCTGATGTGCCAAGGCCTTTTTTCAGCCAGGTGCCTTCCCTGCTTGCCCAGTCCTCCCTGGGGATCCCATCACTGGCCTCTCACCCAGGGGAGCAGCCATCCAGGCAGGATCTGAGACCCCCTCCAGTCCTTCAGCCAGGTGAGGGTGCTGCCCCCTCCTCCTCATCACGAGCAGGTGCCCTGGTGGTTCCAGTAACGCCAGCAGGGAGGGCCAGCCCTTGGCATCACTCACTGAGGAGGGACAACCGTGGGAACCACTGAGCAATCAGCGCCCAATTAATTCAGGTCAAGGCTGGGGAGGCTGGGCATGCCTCTCCTCCTTGTCATTACCAGAAATGCTGTGTATTAATATCCTTTATGTTGAAAAAAAAATAATCTTATCATAAATTTTTCCTCATTGAGAGAGACAGTTTGGAGCAGGGATTGAGACGAACACGAGCCAGGAGAACCGGCTGCAGAAGGGGAGAGTTTAAGGAAGGTCTTTTGGTAATATCCATCGTCCCCTTATCAGTGAGGATATTAAATGTATTGAAATGCTAAGCAGCTCTTTAAGGGCTTTTCATTAAACAAGCAGGGGATGAGCAGGAGGGGAGGAGATGCAGCACCGTTCTCCCTCTAAAAAAAATTCGGATTGCTGGATATTAACAGCATTAATGTCCTTTCAGCCAAGGGTTGCACTTGCCTTCTCTCCTGTTCTGTGTCTTGCTGGAGTGGATTTGAGTCTCTGCTGTCTGACAGGGGCACACAGTGGTTTTGGAGATCTTAGGGACCAGGGCTGTGCAGAGATGCACAGCAAGAGTGTTCCAGGGACCCTGAGCTGGGTCTCTGTATGTCCCAGTCCCACCACGTTCCTGCTGCCCAAAAGGAAGTGTTCATCCGTGCCTTGGCAGGGCAGGCTGGTCCTGGGAGGAGATGGGGATGAGCAGTCAGAGGTTCAAACCAAGTGAAATCACCCCAACAGCCCCAGGCCCGAAGTGGGATGCTGAGGAAATAGGCTAAACCCTTGGAATGTTTCTGGCACTGAGTCCTGGTGATCCCCAGACATCCCCCAGCATGGAGAAAATGCTCCTGAGCACTTGCAGGAGCTCCAGCCAACCCTGCAGCTCTGACAGGCAGGCAGGGCTGTGACAGCCTCTGCATTTCTCTGCCACAGCCCAAGCAAAGGTTTGGTTTTTTGTTTTTTGGATTTTTTTGGGGTTTTTTTGTTGTTGTTGTTTTTTGGGGGTTTTGGGGGGTTTTTTTTGGTTTTTTTTCTGGCTGAAGAAGCAGAGGTGCAACACAGTCAAGTGCAACCACTTCAAAAGCACATCACAGCACAAAAGCCATGAATTAGGCGCTAAAATGGCACAGGAGCCACAACTGCACCTCAGCGCTCTTCAAATCTTTTCTTTGCCTTGCAGTGTGTAACCCTGGCGTGCCCCTGGCTCTGCTCTGGATGGTCTCAGAGGCCCCAGGCTCTGCTGATTTAACCACGGGCCTCCAGGAGCTGGGGCTTGAAAGCCCTTGGAGATAACAGGGTGTTTGTGAGAGGCAGCAGCTCCGGGGGAAAGCAGGCAGCCCCCACCCAGAGGCATCCACACGAATTTGGAAAAGGGACACAGGGACAGCCCCAGAGCTCTCTGGAGAAGGGCTGCTCCAAACAAACAGAAATGAGCTGATAGAACAGGGGCTGTTTAACCCCAACCTCCAGAGCCCAGCAGCTCCGACACTGCCAAAGGGAATGGCTTTGTGAGTTAAGGAGATGGCTGGAAATGCCGAAATTTTGGGCAAACACAGGCTCCCTGCAGCACAGCTGAGCCTGCAGCCCATCAAACCCCTCCCACACCTGGCATCACCCAGCTCTGGGCCATCCCTCTTGTGTCTCTGGGCCCAGCTTGTGCATCTTCCCTCCCAACTCATTCCACGCTTTTCTTCACTCCCTTCTGTCCTTGCTCTTCCCTTTCTCGGTGCGTGGTTTGCTCTGTCCTGTCTCTGGGGCTCTGTCCCTCATGGACACATGCACAGCTCTGTGCCTGCCAGGTGGCTGTGGCACCTCCATCCCCATCCCCTGCCACCCCTCACCGCCTCCTCTGTCCCCAGGGCTGCTCACTGCTTCCCAAAAATCCCAGGATATTGGGTTGGGAGGCACCTTAAAGCTCACCTGGTTCCAATGCCCTGCCGTGGGCAGGGATTGAGCTGCTCAGAGGTTGTTGGGATCTCTCAAAGCTGAGGATTTTGGGGGTTTCTGTGCCCACAGGCACTGACCCACAAGAGAATTTGACCTGAGGTCTTGGGACAGGCTCCAACACTGAGTGACAGCACAGGGGCTGTGGGTGTGGGGTTTGAAAGGTGTGGTGTGATCTCAGAGGGTGAAAAACTTGGGATTTAAGGTTTTAGTCTATAGTAGTGTGTGTGAGCCAAGATGGAGGATTTAAGGCATTGTCCAAAACCTTCTTTTTACCTTCTTCTTCATGGTTTTAGGTGGTTTTCTGTAATTGGGGGAAAAAGGTCCTCATTGCAGAACTTTAGTGGTCATCATTGGGTCAGAAACATCAATAATAGAGGTGTTATCTCATTATTGGGTAAATAGTGCTTAAAAACCCTGAGAAAAAGTCAGTAGTGGCCATTTTGGCACCTTTTTCTGGCAGCTGGTTGGAGCTCAGGGCTCTGGAGTCTGTAAATAATCTGTGAATAGATAAGAAATAATAAATAACCATGTCCAAACTCCAACTTTTGTTTCCTTTGTATAATTTCCTGACCTTGGCAAAAAACAAGAAAAAAGAACCTGCACCATAACAGTTGCTTTGCTCCCAGCTCACCCTGCCTGCACCACCAGGCTTCTCCAGCAGCAATGAGACAAATGCTCCCCAAAGCACCCAAAACTCTTTATATTTGTGCTATGGGACCCAAAANGGGGACTGACCCACAAGAGAATTTGACCTGAGGTCTTGGGACAGGCTCCAACACTGAGTGACAGCACAGGGGCTGTGGGTGTGGGGTTTGAAAGGTGTGGTGTGATCTCAGAGGGTGAAAAACTTGGGATTTAAGGTTTTAGTCTATAGTAGTGTGTGTGAGCCAAGATGGAGGATTTAAGGCGTTGCCCAAGACCCTCTTTTTACCTTCTTCTTCCTTCTTCTTCATGGGTTTGGGTGATTTTCTGTAATTGGGGGGAAAAGTTCCCCATTGCAGACCTTTAGTGCTCATCATTGGGTCAGAAACATCAATAATAGAGGTGTCATCTTGTTATTGGGTAAATGGAGCTTAAAAACCCTGAGAAAAAGTCAGAAGTGGCCATTTTGGCACCTTTTTCTGGCAGCTGGTTTGAGCTCAGGGCTGGTGAGTCTGTAAATAATCTGTGAATAGATAAGAAATAATAAATCACCAAGTCCAAACTCCAACTTTTTCCTTTGTATAATTTCCTGACCTTGGCAAGAACAAGAAAAAAGAACCCACAGCATAACAGTTGCTTTGCTCCCAGCTCAAGCTCACCCTGCCTGCACCACCAGGCTTCTCCAGCAGCAATAGACAAATGCTGCCCAAAGAACCCAAAACTCTTTATATTTGTGCAATGGGACCCAAAACCCCTGAGATTTGTGCTATGGGACCCAAACTCCTGACATTTGTGCTGTGGGACCCAAAACCCCTGATATTTGTGCTATGGGATCCAAACCCCTGATATTTGTGCTGTGGGATGCAAAACCCCTGATATTTTTGCTTTGGGATGCAAATCCTCCACAGTGTGGGATCCAAAACCCCTGACATTTGTGCTTTGGGATCCAAAACCCCTGACATTTGTGCTGTGGGACCCAAAACCCCTTATATTTGTGTTATGGGACCCAAAACCCCTTATATTTGTGCTGTAGGACCCAAAACCCCTGATATTTGTGATATGGGATGCAAAACCCCTGAGATTTGTGCTCTGGGACCCAAAACCCCTGATATTTGTGCTATAGGATCCAAATCCTCCACAGGATCAAACAGGGCACTTCCATGGTTGTTTCTTCTTGTGGTTTTTTGACCAAAATAACCAATCCTGCCTTCAGGCACTGCTATAGGATGGAAAGCAGGACAACCACAGCATCCAGAGCCCTGCAGCCTTGCCTTGCCTTGGGAGTGCATTACAGCAAGAGCCACCACCCTTTGCCATCCCCAGTCTCTGTTTAAATCTGTTTGGCCCCAAATCACTGGTGCTGAGGGGCAAAAGGCACAAGAAGAGGCAGAAAAGATCTCCAGGCCCATCTCAGGCAAGCNGGGCACTTCCATGGTTGTTTCTTCTTGTGGTTTTTTGACCAAAATAACCAATCCTGCCTTCAGGCACTGCCATGGGATGGAAAGGAAAGCAGGACAACCAGAGCATGCAGAGCCCTGCAGCCTTGCCTTGGGAGTGCATTACAGCAAGAGCCACCACCCTTTGCCATCCCCAGTCTCTGTTTAAATCTGTTTGGCCCCAAATCACTGGTGCTGAGGGGCAAAAGGCACAAGAAGAGGCAGAAAAGATCTCCAGGCCCATCTCAGGCAAGCCTTGCACAGCCCAAGAGGACTGTCCCTGGTGCTGTTGGAGCTGTCACCTTCACTTCCAGCACGTTGTTTCTGCTGGAAGTGGGAATATCAAAGAGACTTAATTACAGAGCTGGGCAGGCCCAGACACAACCCTTTTGAAAGCTGACAATGAGATGCTGCCCAAAATCAATTTAAATGTTGTGAAAACAACCAAACAAAGCTGCACTTCAAATGGGATGAGTAATGGGGGAACAATGGCAAAACATGGGAACAGCCAGGGCCACTCCAGAGCCCAGGCAGGGTTTGTTTCCCTGGGCAGGGGGAGGTCCTGGGCAGGCAGGAGCTGCTCCCACATTGTCCTCCCCAGGTGCTGCTCACCTGGGCTGTGCTTTCCCAGAGTTCTGTCTGTGCTGTCTGTCACCTCAGGGAATTTGGGAAGAGGAGAAGATGTCGAGAAGGATGTCTGGAGTTCAGCATTTAAAAGTGCTTTTTTATTGTATAGAAGATGTTACAGCAGCCCTGGGTCCTGGGTGACAGAGCCAGGCCCAAAAGCTGCAGCTCACAGGCAAACCTGAAGCCACTTTGGTGACAATACATTAAGTATTTTTTTTTCCTGATCATCTTAATACATAACAACCAATCAGTATCTTACACAATATTTTTATATTTGCCTACAGCCTATCAAAACTACCAAAATCACCATATTATGTTAGTAACTATTTAATCACAAAAGTTAGTATGTTGCATTTTAAGCTCAAAGTTCTTTTTCTGTTTTCCTGCAATGGAAAACTCTTCTACTTGGTGAAAACACCTTTTTTGTTTGCCTGTGCTTTTGCTAAGAATTATTTCTACTTGGTAAAAACATCCTTTGTTTGTGGTCAACGTGTCCTTTACTCTGGCCATAAAACCTCCTTCCAGCTCATTCAGCCTTTGCTTATCCAATAACAACTGGTTCATCAATCTTTACTTTTAGAAATCTTCTATTCTTCTATATCAAAACTGACTTTCATCTCCTCTTATCTTACCATTTCCACATTCAAAGAGCTTTCTGCTAAACACACCTGTCTATAAAGTTTTCCTGTTAAACTTTCATCCTTCCCAAGAGCCATCAGTGTACAAAGGTGGGGGTGGCAATGGGAAAGGAAAGTCCAAAGCCACGATTTTCTCCTCTGGTTTTGGTTGCACATCCTGGCATCCCCAGCTGCAGCTCCAGGTTTAGCATTTGCTCTGTCCTGTGATGACAAAGCTGAGCTGTGGCAGGGGCTGTGCCACCAGCTGGGGCTGTTTATTACCCAGCAGAGGTCTCTGTGTGTTCAGTGTGCAGCCAGCCTCCTGCCCAGGAGCATTTCTTTGCTGGATTCAGGAATATTTAGGAAGAGCTGGAGCTCTGCACCCAGCCCTGGCTGTTGCAGAAAGTTATAAATAACCAGGTTACCTCGGGTTACCTTTTTCTGCAGCCCAATTTCTTCAAACATCCACCCCTCCACTTCATTAAATCACTGAGATTTAACTCCCTGTGGGGTGTGAGGGGTCAGTGAGAAGCTCTTCATCAGTTCAAGGGTCAGAAGAAGATGAAAAAAACAAATTGAAATTTCCTAAAGGAAGTGTATTCAATTAATACTGTCTCAGGAAATAATGAACAGATCCACTTGGAAATTGTCCAGAATACAACCTGTGATTTAACAGAAGGTGGGAGAGGGTCAGGGGGGACACATTTCACACACAGAGGGCTCAGCTCTGGGACTCAGATGAAGACAAAGCCCAGCCTTTGGCCTGGAGCTGAGGCTTTGCTGCCTCACAGAAGCACCAAGTGTGACTGTCCCAGACACAGGGGAGAGGCCACAGGTCTCTTTTGGACCCTTCTTGTGCTGCTCAGCTGAAGACAGAGGGGTCAGCAGCCAAGTCAGGAGCAAGGGGTGACATTGCCAGGTCCTGGCAGCACTTCTCCCCATGCCATGCTTTCAGACATTGGGAGATTTTCCCAGCCTGCAGCATGGGGGGGGGAAGTTTGTTAAGTTTGTTCCTCCCCTGGTTTGGGGAAATTGGGCTAAATTGAAATTGGGCTTCAGGTGTCAAACTGCAGATATTGAAGATATTGCAAGGCCTGAGATGAATGCCCAGGAACAGGCAGGACAGACACTCCCCAGCCATTTCCTCTTGCTCTGACTGACAGCAAGCTGTCCCTGATATTTAAATAAATGCATTTTCCCCATTCTGTCTCTGCAAACAGTCTCTCCATAAGGCAAAGTGAACTCCAAGCAGAGCTGATTGAGTCACTCCAGCTTCCCCATGGCTGCTCTCCTGTCCAGTTCCCCATCCCCAGCACTGCAGCAGAGCTCTTCACTCACTGCCAGTGACCCTGGCACAGGTCCTGCTGTGCTCTGTGAGGTCCCACAGGGCACCAGGCACTGCCAAGAGCCACCCAAACCTTTGGTCTCCCTACAAGGGTTCCCTTTTTATTACCATTAAAAGCAAAAGGATTAAAGAGGCTTTGGGAAGCCACCTGCCCACAGCCAAGTGCTTAAGGATCACCAAGAAGGGCCATTTTCTCCTCCCAGCCCTGAATTTCAAGATGAGCATGGAGTTGTTTGTCTGCAGCAACTTTATTTCCCCTGGTTATTTCTTCCTTGACACCTGGCTGATGCTGAGTGGCTCTGCTTGGGCACCTCAGCCCACCAAGGCAGCACCCCGAGGTCCTTATCTGCTTTCTAAGCTCTCATTGAAAATACTTCTCAACAGCACAGTAATTCTCCTTCCCAACAGTGTGTTTGGGCTCCTGAGGTGCCCTAATTCAGGCAATATTTGCCCTCTGAAGGCAGCTCTGCTGTCAGTTGTGCCTGTGTTGACTCTGTCATGCCCTGGGGGTCTCTCATCCCAATCCAGCCCCTGGAAGCTTTGCAGTAGAGTCCAAAGCCTCGTGTTCCTCTCATCTGGCAGTGCAGGAGGACATCCCCTAATCCATTTCATCCCTTTGGTCCCCCAGCTACAGCACTCAGGTGCTGATGTTGGCAGGAACAGGTTCTTATCTGGCCAGTGGCACACTCAGGTGATGCTCACACAGAGCAGTCTCTCCACCCCTCTCACAGGTGGCTCCTTTTGTAAGAGACATTTGCAGTTTTGTTCCCAAATATCTGTATTCCAAGTCAAGCCTTGACCTGGATAGAGTCCATTTGCCTTCTGCAGCAGCTCTTTTTCCTTTGCTGCTTTGAAGAGCTCATCTGAGCTAATAGCTTGGGCAATTTCATCTTAATCCTGCCTGTGCATCTGCTGGTGCTCACAGGCTCCTGCGTTTGCTGCCTCTCCCAGCTGCTGGTGCTTATCAGAGCAGCCTTCAGGTGCTGTGCTGGCCTCATCCCTGCCCTCAGATGTGCTCTCATCCCTGCCCCGGGTCACTCTGGTGCTGTCAAGTGGTTTCTGAAGGCTCCACCCTTCAAAGGTGTCACTTTGGACAGGGTGAATTCTGCCCGGCCAGTTCCAATTGCTGTGCTCAGCATCAGCTCTGCAGCCAGACCTTGCTCACTGCCTCTGCCTCCCTCTCAGCTGTTCTCCAGCCACACATCAGTCACCAGCTCTTCTGAGATCCCCCTTTCTTTCAGTTCCCTTTGATTAAAGTGTGTCTTTTATATGTTTCATTTTTTTTCCCCATGGTGAAACCCCATGCCTCGGGTTTCTGTGCCACACTCCCATAATTAGCTTCCTCAGCCAGCTGAACACTACCAGGGAAATCAAATGCTTCAGAACCAGCCAGTGTCAAAAACAAGGCCTTGACACCTTTGTTTTTACCGCAACTTAAAGCTTCCAGCTGCCTGAACCTCTCTTCCCATGCCAGGCAACTCCAGCATCCTCCCACAGACCCCAGGAGCCAGAGAAGCAGGTGAGGAGAACAAACCCTGCAGTGAGCAGCAAACTCACCTGTGCTGTGGGGCACAAGTGCCACAGCTCCCTTTGCCCTGGAGGATCCAACCCAAACCTTTTGCCTCTCCAGGCTTTGCTCCAGCCTTTCACAGATGGTGCATGACAGGGCAGATGTGAGCCTCGAACACAGATCCTTGTGCAGCACCTCACCCTCCTGCAGGGCTTGGACAGGCAGGTTTTATCCCAGCAAGGTCCCTGGAGGGTCAGGTGTGGAAAGCAAGCTCAGGAGACCACTCTGGAGTTAGATTCACACCTTAGGAAGAGCAGAATTTTTGGCTCCTCTCTTTTTCCCAAGCTCCAGAAGACACCAGCCTGTCTTGGCATTATTGCACATACTTGGACTGGGAGGGTGGGTGGCACCAACCAGGCTGATTTTGTGGGGCCAAAATCCCATTAAAGATGTTCCCTCCAGAGCTGAAGCACACCAGAGTGATCTGTACCAGGCTCTAACCAGCCAAATAAAAATCTTTTCTCCCTGCCTGACAGGGAAGCTCAGTCTTGCACTGCAGACCATCCACAACACCATCAAGGCTGAAGATTTCCAGACCACATTTTTCCTCTACCCAGAGGAAAATGCTGCTGCTCCAGAAGTTGTTAAATAAAATGGCTGAAGAGGAGAGAAGGGGACAGAGAGGACAGAAGTGGCTTTGCACAGCAGACCTGGGTCCTGTTCTCTCCTTTGCCTGCAGGTTTGCTCCCCAAGGAGAAGTGCAGGCAGCAGATTCCTGGCCAGGCTGCCACCTGCAAAATTCTTCCATGTGCACATTGCATGGAATGCCCTGTCCTGCTCCATAGGGTTGGAAAATTATTTTTTATACACTCCCAAAGACACTGTGAACTTCCCATGCTGTAGAAGGGAGGAGATGAGCACAGCCTACATCCAGGAGGGGCAGATGTCCTGAAAAACAGGCTCCAGCCTGGCACCAGGGGATAATTTCCTCAGTGGACATGTCTGAGGAGAAAAAACCTAAATTAAGCCAGAACATTTCTCCTGTCTGAAGAATTTGGCGAATGGGGATAAGACATGACCAGGGAAAAGTTTCCAAAATCAAGTGGGTGAAGTGAAGGACTGGGTCAGGCACTTCCTGGATGCACTGACCATATCTCCTTCCCTGCAGGAGAGCTGATCCCAGTTACCATCCCAGGCCAGTGTGAGGGCACTGCTGGGCATGGCAACAGCAACACTGAGCAAACAGCCTCAAACTGGGCTCAGAATTGTGATCTGAAATCAGAATTTATATCCCTGTAGCTTTGTTATCCACAGCCTGTCCCACTCTGGCACAAAGCCATTGACCTCCCCTGCTCCAGCAGGGAGTGAGCACAGGGGCTGCTGGGGCTCTTTGGAGTCACCTCCCAGAATTTCCTCCCTGGGAAAGCAGAGCAGCACCCCTGCAGCTCAGAGCAAAGGGATTCCAGGGAGAGAAGGTCCCTGGTGAGCAGAGGAGGAGGAGGAGGAAGCTGCACATCAGGTGTTTGCAGGCTGGGTTTGCTCGGGATCTGTGGGGAATGGTGAAGGTGAGGAGATTCCAGGAGCTGTGACAGCAGAAACAGAGCAGAGAGCTTAGAGCCAGCTGCAGCTGCAAAGCCTGGAAGCAGAGAAGATACAAAAATACAGCAAACAACAGCATGAAAAAATAGTTTGAGTTTTTAGGCTTGGTCAGGATAGACCTGAAGACTGCAGAAAAATATGTTTAGCAAGGGAGTAGAAAGTTTTAATATTAACAATACAGTATTGTGTGTTGTTAATATAAAGCATCCAAGCCAACATTTGGTGCTCATTTCACGAAAATGAACTCACTTTTCTCACTGGCTGAACCATGTGTCAATCTAAGGTCCTTGAAGCTAACGCTTTCCTTTTTTTTAACTAAAAGCTATGCTAAACCATAACAAGGAGAAACAGGATTGCCAGCTTTTATTGCTGGGTCCCATGCTGCTTTTATGGATAGAATAGCTTAATCCCTCTGTGTTTTACTTAATCCACATGAATAATGAAAACACATTTTACTCCCTTACNGCCTGTTGGCTGAAAAACTTTGAAAATGCCATGTAACAAAGAGCTCTCTGGCTGCTGCTGGCAGGACATGAGCTATTGCCACCTCTCAGTTGGCTTAAACCTTGCAGTGAGGCTGATGCTGCAAGAAAGTCTCTGAGCAGTCCCATCCTGTTCTTGCAAATACTCCAATGCAGGAGCAGGAACAGGAGCAGCAGCAGGAACAGGAACAGGAGCAGGAACAGGAGCAGGANGCAGCAGCAGCACAGGAGGAACAGAAACAGGAGCAGGATCAGCAGCAGGAGCAGCAGCAGCAGCATCAGAAGCAGCAGGAACAGGAACAGGAGCAGTAACAGGAGCAGCAGCAGGAGCAGCACAGCAGCAGGAGCAGGAGCAGCAGCAGGAACAGCACAGCAGCAGAAGCAGGAGCAGCAGCAGGAACAGCAGCACAGGAGGAACAGGAACAGGAGCAGGATCAGCAGCAGGAGCAGGAGCAGCAGCAGGAACAGCAGCAGCAGCAGCAGCAGCAGCAGGAGCAGCAGCAGCAGCAGGAGCATGCTGAGGGCAGCTGCCCGTGCCTGCAGCTCCCTGCCAGGCCGCTGCACTGGAGCCTGTCCTGCAGCAAGCTGCACACCGCTGCCTGCACTGCCGGGCCTCCTGCTGGCCACCCATCTTCGTCTCTTTGAAACCTCCATTAAAATACATGAGCCGCACTCTCTGGCCGGGGCTCCCAGCCGCTGGATAATTGCCTTTTAAGTGCTTCCTAAATGCAAACTGCGTGTCATTCTTACCGCCATCGCCACCTCCCCTGCACCGAGTCTTTGATCTGCTTCATGTCATGACAATATTGCAATTACCCTGTCAGCGTGGGGAAGTGCAGGGATGCGCTGGGCACTGGAATCCTGCCCTGCTGATCCTGCAGGGAGGGGCTGGCAGAGCCCTGCAGCCTTGGGAGGGTGCGGAGGGGACTGTGGGGGTCCTCAGTGAGGAGCATGGGGACCGATCCCCTCAGGTGAGGAGGGGACTGCTGCAGGCTGAGGCTGGAAATGCAGTGATCCTTGATGGTGTAATGGATCCCTGGTTATTCAGTGGATCCCTGGTTATTCAGTGGATCCCTGGTGATGCAGTGGATTCCTGATTATTCAGTGGATCCCTGGTGATGCAATGGATCCCCTTGGAACAACTGCTGTGTGCAATTTCCTGGCTGTGTGCTCTCCTTCCTGTGCAAGGCATCTGCAAAGTCCATTTTAAAACCCAGCCAGATCCCTGCCTGTGTATCCTTTTTCCTCAGGTTCATGAGCCCAGGATCTGCTGCATGCTGGAATGGTAAAAAATTACTCAATTCATCCCAAAACCAACTTATAGTCACAGAATCACAGAATCACTGCGTTGGGAAAGGCCTCTAAGGTC
Organism: Alaudala cheleensis; assembly: GCA_013398995.1. Taxonomy (NCBI): domain Eukaryota; kingdom Metazoa; phylum Chordata; class Aves; order Passeriformes; family Alaudidae; genus Alaudala; species Alaudala cheleensis. The sequence goes on from VWYE01029194.1 coordinate 27,372, forward strand.
ATCAAGTGCAGCTGTTAACCCACATCCTCACATTTTTTAACTCTTCCAGAGACTTTTTCTGACTTTCTGCTTTGTGGGGAGTGCTGAAGGAGAGAAAGAGAGAAAATAAAGAAGGGAAAATGAAGCCCCTACCATTCTGGGCTGGTCCCAGGTGTTGATTTCAAGGCACTTTCTCCAGACCTGGCAGCAAAGCTGAGCTCTGACCCACCCAGCACATCCTGGCAGGGCACAGCTCTCTCTGAAGGCAGCAGCACTCAGGTTTCTTCACAGCTCACTCCAAATCCTGTGCCAGCATCGTTCCCAGGTGCTGGGGAGCTGCTGCTGGGGACCTGCCCCTGCCAGCACCTGCCCCTGCCCAGCCCTGTCACCCCCAGCACCGTGGGGCAGGGCAGAGCCTCAGCACAGAGGTGGGACAAGGCAGTGCTGCTCAGCAGAGCCCGGCTCAGGAAACCTTTGGGGATTGCAGTGAGCAGCCCTGAGGTCTTTTCCTTCTCCTCCTGCTCCTCTGGCCCAAACAGGGCTGGGGGGAGGCTGGGACAGGTGTTCCCCATCACTGACTGGGATGGAAACACTGTGGAAAGAACCTTCTGATGGTAGCAGAGCCAGGAAAAGCACCCAAAATGGTCCCAGTGCAATCCTGTGTGAGCAATGTGCACCCTGTTCCAGAGTGGTAAAATACTGGAACCATCTGCCCAGGGAGGTGGTGGAGTCACCATCCCTGGATGTGTTTACAAACAGACTGGATGTGGCACTGGGTGCCATGATCTGGTTGAGGTGTTAGAACATGGGTTGGACTCGATGATCTTGAAGGTCTCTTCCAACCTAGAAATTCTGTGATTCTGTCACTGTCCCCAGCATCACCTCCCTCTGTCACTGTCACCAGGCAGGCTCAGGGCTGCGGGCTGGTTCCTCCACCAGCTCCCAGTGTGCCCAGTGTGCCTGGCAGAGCAGTGCCCAGGCACAGGGCACAGGGGGCTGGCAGCTCCCTGTCCCACAGCTCCTCATCCATGGGGAGCCCCAGGAGGGACACTGCCCTGTGACCCTGGAGGAAGGGGACAAATGTGACACACTTTTGTGTGTCTCAACGTCTCAATGCTGCTTTCCTTCCCCGCTCACTCTGGGTGGGGAACTCCCTTCTGACTGTTCCTAAATCCTACGGTGATCCTCTGAATATCAATTCCCACATCACACACACCTCTGAGCCTCCTTGCAGTGCAGCTCCCCTCACCCACCACCTTCCCTCTGGAGTGCCCAGCTGCATCTCAGCATTTCCCAGTTTCCAGAGCTCCCTGCCCCATCACACGTGCCCTGAGTGGCCAGGACTCAGCAGGGAGCTGTCTTTGAGCTCACCCCAACTTGCATCCAGTGCCTTGGGGTGCAGCGTGGCTGGGAATGTGCAGCACCCCAATCCCCGTGGGTGTTCCCACTGTGTCTGCCACGCACATTTGGCATTCCAGGAGGCATTTGGTGCCCAGCACTGGCTGGGAGATGCTGCATTTCACACCTGGCTGGTTTGTCTGCAGTGTGCCAGGGCCCTGTGGTCACCAGTGCCAGTCTTTGTGCCTGTGAGTGGCCACAGGCAGGATTTGTTTGGTGTGGCACCAGAGTGAAACACCACACCAGGAGCTGCTGGGCATCTCTGCCGTGTGGGGAAGCAGCCAGAGCAGAGCAGAGATCCTGCCTGGCTCAGTGCTGGGATGTGGAGACACTGCAGGCAGAAAGGAGCTGGTTCTTCATCCTCTGCTTCCTGCTGCCTTGGATCCCAGAGGTCACCGAGCCCTGCTGCCCCAGATTCCACAGACAGATAATTTGGACCCTGAGAAAGCTCTTTCCTTGCATCCATTTGCAAGAAAGGCCCTTTCAGCTCCCCAGGCACCTCTTGCCTTGCTGAGGGTGGCTGCTGGATGCATCTCCCCTGTCCCATTCATTATTCCATCCATCTCCCCCTTTCATTCATCCCTCCTCAAACTAAATAGCTCCTTTCTCCTCTCTTCTCATGTGGAAATCACTCCCCACCCATTATCATTTTCCTGATTCCGCTTTCTGCTGTCTCCATTGTGATGAGACAGGAGGCCTCAGCAGTTCTCAGTGCATTTCTGGGTGTGTGGAACATCTGCCTTGTCTTGTCTTAATGCATGTGGAAAAACTCATTTCTTCCCTTTTAGTGGCGATGCCATCCCCTGGTGAGAGCTCATTGCTCTCTGCTCCCTGTCTCAATGCAGGGGCACTGGAAACACATCTGAGGCTCTTGTTCCCAGCCTCAGATGATCTTCCTCTCAGCTGTTGCACTGCTGGCTTCAATTTCCTTCTTTTCCTCCTCCCATGCTGCTTTAGGAAGAAGCACCATGAACCTCTCCACGCTTCCTGGATATCAGGAGCGTGGCACCATGGCCAGCCCTTCTGAGGGATGCAGTGGTTGCAATGTAAGATGTGCCCAAAGTATGTATTCTATTACCATGTTCATGGGCTGTTGGAACCAGGTGGGGCAGTGTTTTCCCTGTCCCCTCCCGCCGGACTATCTGCTGTTAATGGCCCATCAATGCCCTGGCCAAGGACTCACAGGTAACTCCCCTTGCGAGCTATCTCTGCTTAATGGGAAATCAAGGACCCACTGCATGACTCATAGAATGATATAATCCCATTGTTAGAAACTCAGCCCGGGGGGAGGAGCCAAGTATTCCCACCTGGATATAATCTGGAGTTTGGGACAGCACAAGGCCCCTGGCTGGATTCCCAGAGGACAGAAACTGCCAGATCTTTCTACAGGATCACTGCTTCAATGAGACTGCTTCATTCAGACTGCTACCACCACTCTCACAAACAGGGTGTCATGTTGTAATCAGACTCTGCCAAGGGTCTTTTTGTTTGTTTCTTTTTACTAATACATTTATTTTATAGTTTTCCTATTAAATTGTATTTCTGACTTAGAGTCTCTCACTGGTTTTGGTTTCAAACCAGTACAAGTGGCTTGGAGGCATTTCCAGCTGTGGCTGAGGTGTGGTGTGGCCCTGTCCCAGCCATCAGAGAGCTGCCAGCACCCTGTAAGTTGTCTCTGGGATCTAATGCAGGCAGGATCCCACCTGGGATCCAGCATCCATCCCCTCCCCAGCCACTGCCAGCCTGGCCACTCCCTGAGAGCTGCACAAACACTTGGGCTGGTACATTCCTGATAAGGCTCCTTTCTTATTCAGCAAAACAATGTCACACTTCTTATCTGACACAAATCCTCGGTGTTGCTCCAGCAGCTCTCTAAAGCAGCACTTTAACCCCAGACACGTTGGTGTGAACTCGGGTAATTACAGCTGGGGCTGCCTCCAGCTCTGTGAGGGCTGGGGGTGTTACAGGTGCTCTGTCTCAGCAAGGTGAGCAGGATTAGAGGCATCATCCTCCCAGGAGATGGTGGCTCAGTCCTGGAATACAAATCAGCCTCTTCTCCAGGCTGAAATGTCATTTTCCTGACCCCCAGAGCATCGTGCACTGCTTAACACCAGCTCCCTGTGACCAACCAAGGCATTGGCAATGGCAGCTGGGCCTCGAGCTCTGCCCATCCATGGCCAGGTGGTTTTTGTCATGGTTTCCAGATGATGACCATGTGTCACACCAAGCCTGACCAGCACCACCAGCAGGGCCTGGAATGGTGTGGCTCAGGGTGGCTCCTCCTGCCACTCCCCTACTCCCAGCAAAATCCAAGACTGAAAGCACAGGTGAGCCCTTTCCAGCCTGTCCATTTCCTGCAGAGTCAGGCCAGGTGAGGAAAGGCCACCACTGACTGAGCCACACAGAGAGGAAATGGCCTTGGGGACAGCCCAGGGAGGTGCTGCCCTGCCCC